>JAMPIV010015669.1:0-122500 GCA_024509875.1 Oreohelix idahoensis
ACCATGAGCATCGTTCGGATAATCAAATGTTCGGATAATTGGATTACATAATGTATCGAGTACATGTACACATATTTCTAAAAATAATTAACCATCACAAGGAAAATACACTATAAAACATATTTACTTGTACTGTAATAATAATACCCACACTGTATTAGATCACTGTATCACCAAAATCTTTTATTACACTGCAGTGCATGTACTACTTGTATTAATTATTTTTGTTAAGAAAGAGAAATGTTTTCAAAATAACATTACAAACGATTCAAAACCAGGCGCAACTTACGTATACATGTACTTGCACAGATGTAGCCCACTATTTAAAATAATGAGGAATCCTCTTTTGCACCAAACTGGATAGTCTCTTTTTGGCTGCTAAGTCCCGCATTCTCTTCAACAGCAGAAGCTGTGTAGGACAGCTGTCATCTTCTTGCTCGTACCAAGCCATCGCTGTTTCTAGTGCTATAAAGGCCTCTTCAGGACTTGGTCGACGTTTTGGGTTTTCTTCATAATCTACAAGTACATCATGTACTTCTGAGGAGTCTTCATCATCGGTCACTACATGTATTTGGTTTTCTTCTTGCACAAAAGACAAAATTTCTTCGTCATTCAAAAACTGAAAACCAGAATCATTATCATCTTCTAGCCACATGTGTGCATCATCTTTGTCACAGTCCGAAAATCCGGGCATTGCTTGAAACAGTTCCACAACTTCATTTATACAATCATCATTTGTGTCCACTGCAGTAGTTTCATTTCCTCCTTTTTTCCCAAGCAATCTATTCCAAGCCTTGTTGAGATTATCTTGTGACAGGGTGGTCCAAGCATCAGCTAACATATAGCAGCAGTCTTTGAGATTAAGCTTTTTGGAAAACGCCACCACACTTTCTTCATCTTCAGCCAACAATAAACGACGCAGGACTTCCTTCTTGTACATCTTTTTAAGCTTTGCTATAACACCCTGATCCATTGGTTGAATCAGTGCTGTTACATTGGGAAGCAGAAAAATTACTTTAAAATTTGCATCAACTGCATTCAATG
This sequence comes from Oreohelix idahoensis, assembly GCA_024509875.1. Taxonomy (NCBI): domain Eukaryota; kingdom Metazoa; phylum Mollusca; class Gastropoda; order Stylommatophora; family Oreohelicidae; genus Oreohelix; species Oreohelix idahoensis. The sequence goes on from JAMPIV010015669.1 coordinate 1,045, forward strand.
TATCCGTCTCTGGATGAGATGGTGCATTGTCCAGTAGAAGAATTACTTTTCCAGTTTTCTTTTCTTGTTCTTCAACCTCTTCACATTTGGGATGAACTGATTTGTATACCAATCAAGAAATATTTCACTATTCATCCAAGCACTCTTCTGTGCTTTGTAGCACAATGGGAGACATGTCACATTCTTTAAACAACGTGTTTTTTTGGCTTTGCCGATCATTAGCACCGGTAAACGATGACTTCCACTGGCATTCGCGGCTACCAAAATTGTTACTCTCTCTTTGCACTTTTTAAACCCAGGGGCAGCTGCTTCGCGCTGAGATGCAAGTGATTTTTGAGGCAATGATTTCCAGTATAAGCCAGTCTCATCGGCATTATACACATCATCGAGTGAATAACCTTCTTCTTCCAAAAAAGCCAAGAATGTTTCTTTAAAATTTTCAGCGGCAGTTGCATCGCTAGATAAAGATTCCCCTTGAATCTCCAATTCTCGTATGCCATGACGAGATTTAAAGTTTCTTAACCATCCCTGGCTAGCCTTAAAGTCAGGAGGACCGTCAAGTTGATTGTTGAACTGAAGTGCCTTTTCACACAATAGAGAGCCAGAGATAGGTTCCCCTTTGCTTCTTCTTTGCACAAACCATATATACAAAGCCTCTTCCATTTTCAAATCTTTCGAATTTCTCATGATTTTATGTTTCTTCCACCCATTTTCACTATCCATTTTCGCTGCATAAATCATAATTTTATCCGTGTTACTTTTGATGTCAGAGACGGTAGCTTTCCCAACATTGAAAATCCTCGCAAGTGAAGACACAGTTTCACCTTTTCCTAGTCTCTTGATAATTTCTGTTTTCGTTTCAATTGACAAAACATTGCGGTTCCTTTTATATGCTTTAGGCCTACTGGAAGATGCCATATCGCACAGAGAAATACTTGTACACCAAAATTATTCTGCTGTAGTAGCAGACACAATTATTTTAAGTTGAACTGTCTGTTTAGCCAGTGTTCTGCCTAGAACGCACACGTACACTGGATTGGTAAACCAGATATTAACGGACTTTATGATCTAACTGACTTCATGTACGTAAGCGACCGTCCATTAGCCCATCTCATTGTCTACAAATTGTTCGCACACATTTGAAGCTTGCCGCATCAAAAGATTCAGAACTGTAGTCTAACGTGACTGGTGGAGACTGATTTTTTTTTTTTCTGGAAAAAGTGTTCGGATAATTGGATGTTCGGATAATTGGGGTTCGGATAAATGGAGTTCTACTGTATTTATATTCGTGCAAAAATTTATTTTAATCGTTCCAAAACAATATAATTTAGACTTTAAAATCACAAATGGGAACCACGCAAACACCCACACCAAACGCGCAGGTGAAACCTGGAAACTCTGCATCCACTTCTACACACGCGTACTTTTACTAAAAATTGTGTTACACATTGATGCGTTCCCAGAAAACATAGAACGGCATTACAAAGTTGCCAATCATACTTTTTAGAGATACCGTTTCCTCATATTTTTCAAATTGGTGTTCTGTAAACAAATTTTTATGATGGTTGTTTTGTTAACAAAAAAAATAAAAACATGTACATTTTCCAAACAATTTATAAGAGTACATATACCTGATATATTGAAAAAAGACAAGGAAAACTAGCGCATTCACTAGTAAATTTTATACACATGCATACGCAAATTAAATTTACTTTAACAATACAATCAGCGGTACGGGGGGGCTAGATAGCTATGAAAGACCCCAGTGATCGGTCTGCGTTGGAAAAAAACGCATAAAGAAGACAAGGCAGAATGGGGCGGGAGAGACACTACCGGGTAGGAGGAAGGTCGGTATGTGTTACGGATTTCTTGTTCTCAGTCGTGCAGGCTTCAACTTAGTAAACAGTTGAACACGCTTCTGAGTCGCCTTTCAAGAGGCTAGTCCGTACTTACCGGTACACGAAAGGAAGGGAAATGTTGTGGCGTCTAGGCTAATTCCTTAAGATGGGGAGAGTGGAGGAGTGTTGCTCCGCTATCCATTGAAATCAGGTGAAATTGACAGTGCTTTCTGTAGGAAGACATTTAACCAAAACTAAAGCCTTTCAAGAGGCTAGCACGCACTGACACGAAGAGGAAGATTGAAATGTTGTTGTTGTTGTTTTCGTCTACTATGCTGCTGTAATACCCTGTTCAACCTGAAAGTTTGGTTATAATTGGGGTATATAGGGTGTTATCGTCTTCACTGGTATCTCGTTCGTAGTCCTGGAGGTGATCGGTCCTGAAAAGGACCACTAGCTGGCTGTCTGGGTTCCTCTTTGTCCGTTTGTGGTGCCGTGTCGCGCTCATGGTGTTTTTTATGTCATGCCTCAACTATCTGGCTCGTTTTGTTTTGTGTGTTTCTACGCTCATAGTTTCTGTTGCTTTTGTCTTCTTGCTCTCCTGTATCTGTGACAGTGCTTTTTCAATTATCGTTGGTAGTAGCTGTTCTAGCGTTTCTTGGATGATTTCTTTTACTGCTTGGTTGTTCGTTTTAGTTTCTCGCGTGCTGTTTGATGATATTTCCTCAATGGCTATTCTTTCTGCTTCTATTCTTTTGAGTATTTTTGTGTTTTCTTCTGTCAGCTCTTTCAATTTCTTGACATCTGTTTCTACTTGTTGCTGGATTCTTTTCATTTCTTCCATCATGTGTTTTATGTTCTGCATGTCTATCGCATCTTCTCCACTGTCCGTTGGTTCTTCGGCGGCCTGCTTGCTGTTGTTCTCGATTCGCAGTTTCATTTTCATTTCTCTGACTTCAGCGGTCAGCTTGTGTAACTGTCGTCTGTCTATCGTGCGTTGTTTTTCTGCAACATCCGCAGCCACTCTGTGTTTTGCCTCCTTGAAGGGAATGTTTTTGGAAACCGCTTCCTTCAGGATGCTCTTGGTTTCCTGGAACATCGGGCAGCCTCGGTATCTAGCCCCATGGTTTCCGAGGCAGTTTGCACATGTGCGGTTTGAGTTTATTGTTTTGTAGTTGTTGTCCTCCTTCGCCTTGGGACAATCGCGGTATGGGTGGCCACCCGCACAATATCGACAGACTGCATCCCTCCTGCACGTCTTTTTTGTGTGCGAGAACTGCTGGCAGTTGGAGCACTGCATCACCGGAGGGATATAGGCTTCTGTCTTTTTGGTTGTGGTATCGATCGTCAGTCTGTCGGGTCTTGTCGATCCTTCTAGCGTAACTATCATCAGATTGGTATCTTTCTTGGCCCAGGTTTTTAGTCTCTCGACCTGCTTGATTTTTAGATTTGCGTTTTCATCCTGAAGGCGTCTGTGGACCTCGGCTTCGGAACAACTGGTATCCATCCCTCTGATGACCAATTTCTTTGTTGTTATGTATTTCTCCACCACCACTTTTATTTGGTGGGGCAACTGGACTTCTTTTGGACTAGATTCCAGTTCGGTCATCAGCGAGGTGGTTTTGTCTGTTTTGTTGAGTGAAAGCACGACTCCCTTTTCGTGCCTCCCTACTTTAGCGATACCTCTTCTTCCAGTTATCACCTCGAGGATGTTGATCACTTTGTTGTCGGGTAGGGCCCTGAGTGAGGCCTCGCTTCCTGACGTCTGGGTGATCTTTACGATTCTCTCCCGTATCGTTTCTGCGTTATTGGTCCCTTTGGTGTTTGATCTTTGTTCCCCTCCACAGTCTTGGCTCGAATCTTTCTCCCGTTCTTTGTTATAAGGTGTTATATCTTGCTTCTCGGCCCTTGAGTTGTCTGCTGTTGTTTCCTTAGGACCAGGAATGGTAGCTTGCTTCTTAGTGTTTTTGATGTTCAGCACTCCTGGGTCTACTTCTACTATCGCTTCTTGAAGAGCGAGCCTAAGGAACTCGTCTCCGTCGTCAATTCTTCGAAGTGTATCTATATTGGTCTCTTCGATATCTACCTTTTGTATCTGTCTTTGCTGAGGAGCTGTCTCTGTCAGTTCTTTCATGGTGCTTGCAGGTGGGTCGGCTGTCATCTCGGCATCGTGTGGTGGTGTCAACGGTATTTGGTGCAGCATCTCTGTGGTAGATAGGGTTTCTGCTGACGATTTGGGTATGTGCGGTGGTGGCCCCGTGGATTCAGGCTCCTGTCTTCTTTTCTCTCGTCTTTCCTGCATCTGCTTTATCTGTTGATGCGCTCTCAACATGTCTTTATATTCTGGGTCTACATAATATTGGCCAGAGACGTGTGCTTCTGCCCTTTTCTGTATTCTTTCCGTCATCTGCTCCAACTGTTGTAACGCTCTCAATATTTCTTTAAGTTCTGGGTCTTCATCATCATCTACTTCCACGCTAGCACTTGGGCCGCACTGCTTTCCGGCAATCTGCTCTTGCCCTTTTCCTTCGAAGCTTCGGGTCGCTCATCGGTTGTAGTATCAACGGTTGCTTTGTTTGTCTTCTGAGAAGGACTGGCCACGAAGTTGGTAGTTGGAGTATTCTTGCTCTCTGGTTGACTCTGTTTGTTCTTCGTAGGTTCTTGTTTGATGCTGCTGACAAGTGTTTGAGGGCTTCTGTACACTTTCCTCTTTTTCGCTTGTGGCTTGGTACGACCCATTTTAGTGAATTCCGATGGCTGTGTTCGCCCTGAAAAGGACGCTCGTTTTTGTATAGTGCTGTCTTCCCGTGAACAAAACGGTCGGGAACGTGGAAGATTGAAAGTAAAGGGGAGGAAGTTTTATAGCGTTTAGGCCTTAAGTAGTATTTGACTGAGTCTATTAATAATTCCAAGGTGAAATAGGGGGAAGGGGGTGAACCCCAGGGTTGAAAACATATTTATATTCGTGCGAAAATTCATTTTTTGCGTTCAAAACAAATATAGATAGATAGATAGATAGATAGATAGATAGATAGATAGATAGATAGATAGATAGATAGATAGATAGATAGATAGATAGATAGATAGATAGATAGATAGATAGATAGATAGATAGGTAGGTAGGTAGGTAGGTAGGTAGGTAGGTAGGTAGATAGATAGATAGATAGATAGATAGATAGATAGATAGATAGATAGATAGATAGATAGATAGATAGATAGATAGATAGATAGATAGATAGATAGATAGATAGATAGATAGATAGATAGATAGATAGATAGATAGATAGATTAGATAGATAGATAGATAGATAGATAGATAGATAGATAGATAGATAGATAGATAGATAGATAGATAGATAGATAGATAGATTATAAGTACAAGTAAATTAATGGTTAAAACAAAATACCCGTTATGGAAAGATAATTTTCATATGTAGAGTGTTTTCTTGTTCCTCGTCTTCTTCTGTGTCGTTTGTGAAATCGATGATCAGTTTGGTGGGTGAATCAGGTGTTGAATGAAAAATTACTTGTGTAGGCAGTTTCATTGTTCTTCGTCATCTTCTGCTGTTGCATACACGTTGCTGATAGTCCACTCTCCAAATGTCTGGTATTGTGGTGGTGCTGCTTTCCCAGTGAATGGTGTGTATGTCAGTTGTCGTTTCTGTTCTGTTTCTGTGTAAACTGTGTCATCTGTGTCGGAGCTGTCTGGTGCCGGGTGTTGTCTTTTTTTGTCCCTTTTGTTGTTTCTGTCAAGCTCCAAGTCCGCCGGTGGTGGGTCTCTTGCCTGCAACTCTTGTTGGCACCTTGCCGCTTGAGCATTCTTGCTTTGCTCCGGCACTGCTGCAGCTTTTTGTGGTGGTTGTGGCCGCAGTGTGGTTTTTACTGCTGCCTCTTTACTGCTTTCCTTGTCTTTGCCTACGAGCTGGGAGTCTTCATGTGCCGGTGGTGGGTCTCTTTTCTATGACAGTTGAGGTTCATCGCGTTCTGGCGCCACTGTTTCCTTCTGTGGCAGCTGTGGCCACGAAGTGTTTTTTGCTGCCGTCTGCCTAACAGACGTTGGTTTCATCGGGCACTTGTTTGCCCAGTGGGTGTCTTCACCGCAATGTGGGCATACCATTCTCCGGCCTGGAATGGTGACGAGAACCTTATGCTTTTTATAGCCGGGTGCGGCGATTCTCAGATCGATAAAATGCGGAACTGACGATTCCGACCGACAAAGTACTCCCCATTTATCGGGAGCATTTCGAATGCGGTATACCTCCGCCTCAGGGTCGCCAGTTGCTGCTCTTGCAATGCTTTCAACAGCCTGCTGCTTGATGGTAGGAGGAAGCCAGTGCAATGTTGCCTTCGTTCGCTCCTTATCCAGGTGCTCGATTGTTATGGTTAGTTCTGGGTTTGTTAGCTGAAATTTTTCTTCCATGCATTTTTTGATACAGACATGCATGCACTTCGGGTGTCAAACTGGCATACCATTTCACCGGGTTTTCGAAACGGTAGAGGGCAGAAATCCCGTTTGTTGGTACACCTCCAGGGCCCAATAAGGCACTGGTGAGAAGTGATGGAGACGCCTTTGCTGCCGACTGAGGGCCTGAAACCGAGAGAACCAAGGTTCCCGCCCGATGCAGATCTCCTCCCTCGAAAGCATCGTTTCCGATATCGATAATCCTAGTGATTTCCATTTCTCCGCAGTCACAGGTGAAAAAACGCAGAAAATTTTAAAAACCGGTAAAATCCGTGAAAATTTCAAAAACAGGTAAAATCCGTGAAAATTTAAAAACAAGGATGAAATCCGTGAAAATCCAAAAAACAGGTGAATCCGTGAGAAATAACAATTTTGGTCTTGACTTTGATCTTAGCCAAAAGGCCTTTTTTTTTTTTTTTTCCTCGCATGAGGTCGCATATTTTTTTCCTCGCATGAGGTCGCTTATTTTTTGCCTCGCATGAGGTTGCATGGCACACGCTAAACCCGGCCCTGGTCAAGACCTATGTCCCAACACAAGAAGACCCAATGACATCATGTGTCACTGTTGTGATCTTCTGTGTTCTCACACAAAGGACCTAATGACACATGAATGTCACTGTATTGGTCCCTGTGCTTAGACACTTTGATCTTAGCCAAAAGGCCGAGAAGATTTGGGTTTAATTTTTTTTTTTTTTTTTTTTATTCCTCGCATGAGGTTGCATATTTTTTCCTCGCATGAGGTTGCATTTGCCCCACCCATACCCAGCCCTGGTCAAGACCACATGTCCCAACACAAGAAGATCCAATGACAACATGTGTCATTGTAGTGATCCTCTGTGTTCTCACACTAGGTACCTCATGACATGAATGTCACTACTGTTTCCCGTGTGTAGACACATGATCCCAGCCAAAAGCCAGATATTAGGCCGTGGGGTTGTACAGTGTAAAAGTAATCTGTTCTAATAAAGTTTCACTTGACTGTTTGAGTTGCCAAATATGTTCAACGCTTCAAAATCAAATTTAGAATCCATCAAGACACTTATGAGATCTACTAATTACCTGCGTTGTTCCTTCCTTCTGGAATTACTACCTTTGGTGATTAACCAGTATTTACCAGAAGAAACACAATAAAGAAAGTCTTGGGATTATTTCCCTTACATCAAGTAAAATACAGAATTACATCCCATTCCACAAAATCCACTATCACGATCTACACTGTCACACGAGCCTGGACTTTTAGTGCCGTACACTTCCTTCAACCGGTCACATACTATTGACTTTTGGTGTCGTTCCCGTCTACTCTCCCGGTCACAACGACTAAGTAAGTGAACACTTAAGACCTTGTGGCGTTAAAAGTTTATATTCGTCAGTTGATTGTTTGTGCTCGTTTTCACACTGTGTCTAGGTTTATATAGCATAGGTCCACAAAATTCAGGACAGCCACAATAGTTCATTAACGATACTTTCTATGACTCGAAGATTCCACACAACGATCAATATAACAGCTGGATATTTTAGTAACATTCCATTTATTATTCACGTAGACAATACATCATTACACAGCATGCATAATTAGGTAGATTCAGCAACTTCTCTAATCCGTAGGTCCATATAAACATTACCTCATTCCTATTCCTACCTTTAGTTGTATTTAATAAACATTAATATGTTTCAAGACACTTCTATTGTAACATTTCCCATATTTCTACCACTGGGTAGAATACACACACAAGTCGCCCATTCAGGGTCAAAACACGCTCTGTCCATTTTTCCTCCACACTGCTCACGTCATGTGCGCAATACACATATCGACAAATTATTATCGTGCTGCGCTCATCAGCACCAAAAGCCTATACATTTTCTAGCGTGTGGCGTGCAATAGCCAGCGCCACATTACCCCCCCCCCCCCCTCGAACAACTGAAAACTTAGTTTTCAGTCAGGCAATTATAATGTGAAGCGAGACTAAATCATTCATCTTATCCCTAATGCGTTATGATTACCTATCATTTATTAAATGATATCTATCTAGATTTTAAAGGAAAAAAAAATAATGTCAGTAATAACAATATGAATAAATAAGTAATTATTGTCCACTTCTGTATTCGAGTTATTACATAACTCTAGAGAGGGTGTCAGCTAGGACATTGTCCTTTCCTGCTATTGGTAAAACGTCAAAATCATACCCTTGCATTTGTAGCGCCCATCGAGTGAGACGTGCATTAGTCGATTTAAAAGTCTGTAAATATGTGAGGGCTTTTTGATCAGTGTATAATTTAAAATGTGTACCCACCAAGAACTTCTGTAGTTTATGTAATGTCCATACCAATGACAAAAGTTCCCTTTCCACAATTGGATATCTGGATTCTGTCTCTGAAAGTTTTCTGCTGAGGTAGAATATCGGGTGGCACTCGCCATTAAAGGTCTGCATTAAACATCCCCCTATTCCTTTCAGAGATGCGTCTGTAACCACGAGAAAAGGTCGTCGTAAGTCTGGTAGTCTTAGTATTGGACTTTTTGAAAATTGTGTTTTGATGTTCTGTAAGGCATGGTCACATTCTTTGTTCCATATTATTTTGTCAGGCATACCCTTTTTTGTCAGAGCAGATAGAACAGAAGTTAAAAGGGAAAATCGTGGTATAAACCTGTGGTAAAAGTTTATGAGTCCCAGCAAACTACGAACTTGTTTCTTAGTAGTTGGTATGGCAAGATCCAGTACCCTTTTTAGTGTAGACTCATCAGGTTGTATTGTATGTCGGCCAATCTTATGACCCAGAAATGAAATCTCAGTAAACCCAATTTCGACTTTAGAAGGTCGAGCTGTGAGGTTATGTACTCTGAGAGTTTGGAGCAACGACTGTATCCCAGCGATATGCTGTTCCCAAGTATCATGAAAAATGCAAATATCGTCCATATACGAAATGAGATCGGTGCGATTACCTAAAACGCGACGCATCATGCGTACAAATGTCGCTGGAGCATTCCGTAAACCAAAACACATGACATTGTAATGAAACAATCCCCGAGAAGTGGCAAAAGCAGTCAAAGGTTTTGATACATCAGCCAGAGGAATCTGCCAGTAACCTTTAGATAGGTCAAACTTGCTGAAGAAAGTGGCGGATGATAGGCGTGGCAACAAATCCTCCAGCAAAGGCATTGGTTCAGAATCGGATATGGTCACCTTGTTAAGGCGACGAAAGTCAATACAAATACGAATTGACTTGTCTTTCTTTCGTACTGCCACCATAGGAAAACAGAAAGGTGAATCAGACGGTGAAATAATACCCAGTTTTAACATACCATCTACTTCACTTTCCACCTGATCTCTAACATGTAGAGGAACGGCGTATGGTCGTAATGAAATCGGGGTGTAATCTGACAATTTGATTTCGTGTGTGATAATGTTAGTACGTCCCGGAAGATCAGACAAAACATCCTGAAAGGATACCAACATAGAACGAATTTGATCCCCATGATCTGCAGGTAAATCAGTACAGATTATAACATCATTCCATGTTTCCGAAGACTTAATAGGTGCTACCGGAAACGTGGAAGGTACATCAGCGAAATTGGTTTGCACCTCATCCACCAACGCGATAGATGCATGATGGGTAGGTTGGTTCATGATAGCATCACAAATGAATTGTAACTGAGGAGGACGAGTGATGTATGGTAGGAGCATGTTAACATGGAATGTTTTTTCTTTACCCTGCATATTGATGACGTAGTCCACGTCCGTTCTCTTTGCAACCACTTTAAACGGACCTTACCATGTTACTAACAAGTGATCTACTTTGAGTGGCAGGAGAACAAAAACATCGTCATTGATTGAGAAAGACGTTAGTCGTCTATCTCTGTTAATGCGAGATCTGGTCTTATATTTTGCCATCTCAGATGCTTCAGTCGCCACCTGAGATGCATCCACAAGATGTTGGCGTAAATCTGTAACGTATTGATAAGTGGATTTCTTCTTCTTATTATTATTCACATCAGATTCCACACAACCGGACGAGCCCCCATATCTGTGGCGTTAAAAGTTTATATTCGTCAGTTGATTGTTTGTGCTCGTTTTCACACTGTGTCTAGGTTTCTATAGCATAGGTCCACAAGATTCAGGACAGCCACAATAGTTCATTAACGATACTTTCTATGACTCGAAGATTCCACACAACGATCAATATAACAGCTGGATATTTTAGTAACATTCCATTTATTATTCACGTAGACAATACATCATTACACAGCATGCATAATTAGGTAGATTCAGCAACTTCTCTAATCCGTAGGTCCATATAAACACTACCTCATTCCTTTTCCTACCTTTAGTTGTATTTAATAAACATTAATATGTTTCAAGACACTTCTATTGTAACATTTCCCATATTTCTACCACTGGGTAGAATACACACACAAGTCGCCCATTCAGGGTCAAAACACGCTCTGTCCATTTTTCCTCCACACTGCTCGCGTCATGTGCGCAATACACATATCGACAAATTATTATCGTGCTGCGCTCATCAGCACCAAAAGCCTATACATTTTCTAGCGTGTGGCGTGCAATAGCCAGCGCCACAGACCTCTACACCTGACGGTAGAAGAGGAACGACTAAGTAAGTAAGTAAGTCCCTTATACACCTCTACACCTGACGGTAGAAGAGGAACGACTAAGTAAGTAAGTAAGTCCCTTACTCTACACCTGACGGTAGAAGAGGAACGGCTAAGTAAGTCAGTAAGTGAACACTTAAGACCTCTACACCTGACGGTAGAAGAGGAACGACTAAGTAAGTCAGTAAGTGAACACTTAAGACCTCTACACCTGACGGTAGAAGAGGAACGACTAAGTAAGTTAGTAAGTGAACACTTAAGACCTCTACACCTGACGGTAGAAGAGGAACGGCTAAGTAAGTCAGTAAGTGAACACTTAAGACCTCTACACTTGACGGTAGAAGAGGAACGACTAAGTAAGTTAGTAAGTGAACACTTAAGACCTCTACACCTGACGGTAGAAGAGGAACGACTAAGTAAGTTAGTAAGTGAACACTTAAGACCTCAACACCTGACAGTAGAGGAGGAACGACTAAGTAAGTCATTACTTAAGACCTCTACACCTGACGGTAGAAGAGGAACGACTAAGGAAGTCAACACTTAAGTATATCGTCTTCGTAAACATTGTACTTGTGGTTCTAATGAGAGAAAGAAAGAATAGGTCTACTACATCCTCAGGCATGTCGTACCAGGTGGCTAATGAGGTTGGGCATGGGGTTAGCAACCTCATCATGTAGAACAAATAGCCACACAAACCACCTCTGTAAGAGTATGTGACTACTTGATACAGACTGCCTGTAAGGGGACTAGCCACAGTGGTGGTCCGGGGACACATAAGGTGTGACATTGTACACAGATGTGGATTATTATGTTCAGTTGTACTAACGAGTTTTATAGCAAGTCTCTGACAGTAACAGTACGTTCATATAATTTTCTTCGTATGTGTGGATTCTGACTTAATCAAATATTACATTGAACGAATTTACTACTAGTAACGAAGATGGGATATCGTCACCTACGCATTTAAAAAAAAAATATATGTTCACTTCAGTTCCAACTTATTAATCATAACGGGAACAGTTGTTACTTAATGTCGCATCACAGAAGTACTTTTAGACACATTCATAGATGCCCGAGAGATATGAAATGAGATAGTCATATATGGGAAATAACTCGTGAATTAGGAATGGTTTACGGAGTTTATTTAAGGGAAGCTATATTTTTAGTTACAAGGGACACAACTTTAATATAAAAGAGATTATTTTATTTAAATTCTCAAATTTCTTTGCTTATAAGCAAATCAAAATTACTTTGCAAATTTATGTTGGCTGTTTTATGGTAAAATAAAACTACATAAAAAGTTTAATAAATGTTGCATTTTGTTATTTTTCTTTACAAATTTTTAATTAAAATAAAAGTTCTTAAAATTAAACGACACTTTCTTAACAACTATTAGTTATGTGTAGAAAAAAACTGTGGATATAGAGGAACCCACATGTGAAGAGTGTCAAGAACCAAACACAATTAGGCACTTTCTAGTGGACTGCATACACTGTACAACCCAATGCCTAGAATCCGGCTTTTGGCTGGGATCATGTGTCTAGACACAGGGACCGGTACAGTGACATTCATGTGTCATTAGGTCTCTTGTGTGAGAACACAGAGGATCACTAGGTGACACATTTTGTCACTGGGTCTTCTTGTGTTGGGACATGTGGTCTTGACCGGGGCCGGGTTTGGGCGGGACAATGCGACCTCATGCGAGGAAAAAATATGCGACCTCATGCGAGGAAAAAAAAAAAAAAAAAAAAAAAAGTGGACTGCAAAAAATATGACCAACAGAGGCAAAACATTAAGACATACTGTAGTAACCACAAGGTAGAAATGAGTGTAGAAAATCTCATAGGCACAAAGAGCCCTTCAGAAATGCAAAAGTTAATAAAACACTATATTACAAAAACTAAAGCTAACATATAAAAATCAAATAAGGAATTGAACCAGTAGTCCAAACTGGTGAAAGACTCGCCCCAGAAACATACAGATTAACCAAATAAACCATCCAGTAAAAATCAAAAACATACTAACTTAGAAAATAGCATATATTGGAATTTTTTTTAAAAACCATGTTGAACTATAACTACAAAAGGAAAAATACCGACTAGAGATAATATAATATAAAACAAATACAAACAAAAACATATTACAATAAAAGAAACACGTCCTGATATAACCAACAAATCCATGTACATGGTAGATGGTTGAAAGGGGCGTGCTACAAAATGAAGTAGCAAACACATTAATAAAAAAAAATGTGAAGGTAGTATAACTCATTTGAACAACATTCATTTTCGATGATATGTCGCTTCTCGGCCTGTTGCTGTCGAATCCATAATAAGTCACACCTCAGACCTAAGGGTCTTCTATATTTAGACTTCTTCTTCTTCTTCTTCCGTCCTTAGCCACCGACCGTCAAAGCAGTCAGTGGCCATTACGCCTAGTGGCGTCTTAGGGCAACAGCAGATAGGTTTTCTTTGCCATTGTTTCCCATCACGCCTATTGGCGTCTTTAGGGCAACGGCAAATCAATCCATTTGGTGTTGTTTCCGTAAATATTTAGACTAGCTCCCTAATATAACCATGTGCCCGGCACAAAAGATCAGTACAGTGACACGTATGTGTCATTAGATCTTTTGTGTGAAAATACAGAGGATCATTACAGTGACACTTGTTTGTCATTGGGTCTTTTTGTGTTGAGACATGCGTTTATGTTGGGCGTGTTCCAATGCGACCTCATGCGAGGAAAAAACAAAAAAAAATTTGCTAAGATCAAAGTGTCTTAGCCAGGGCCGGGATCACACATCCTACTGTATAAAGTCAACAGACCTCACGTTGAGCCCCAGAAGGCGTATTTAAAAAAAAAACAACAAAAAAAAAGAAAGCGATGACATATTAAGTATTTCCTATGAGATACATAGTACCGCAAAAACTAAACTTTATGAAAATACATTAGCATATGGGCAGATTAACTCACTGCAGAACTCTACCAACACATATTTCTTATCTTAGGTCCCCCTTTACTAAGAGTATACAAGAAAGCATTGGGGAAAAAAGAACTCCCACCAAGCTTAAACAGGTCATGTATCACTATATGGGACCTAAGACGCGTCAACAGTGAGGAATGCAGTTAGCGACCCATAGCTAGACTGCTTGCGTCAGGGTCAGCGAACCAGAGCTTACTAAGACCCTACTGCACCTCCAAGTGGTGGTCTTTGAAACAGGCTGCATCACTGCAGTCTGGCTGAATGAGTAGGGATCAAAGAGAGAAGGCTAACCCGGTCCCAAAAATGCTGTGCTGAAGTCGGATGTGTCGGCCGAAAGGCTCAAATATCGCAGCTTTGCTGTAAACGGACACAACGCAACCAACGTCCTTTTCAGGACGAACAAAGAAGAAGAAACAAAATATATCACTATAACACAGGGTTTTTCAGTTGGGTTCCGCGAAACCCTTGGAAACACGCGAGAAGTCACTAGGGGTTACGCGAGAAATTGTGATTGAACAAAAATATAAACGTCGTACTTCAATGAACTTTGTGCACCTAGCGATGTTGTCGCTCGCAATGGTGGGCAGTGACCGAGCAGCCACGTGTGGCAGTGCGCTATAGCACCGTGTTCATTCGTGTACATGCCACATTTCGTTATCATCTTGTAGAGAAGACATTTGTGATCAGACTTTTAGGCCTATTTGGATGAGGTGTTAACAAAAAAATTAAGTATGCAATTTAAAATTATAAAAAAAAAAGAAATAGTCAAGGTTCTTCTACAGACTTACATTAGAGTTGATATCGCTGGTGTGGAGGGGCAAACGCACACACAAACAAACAAAAGTGGACTAGTGAATTGGCCAAAATAAAAATGATCCACATAAAAAAATTATTCTCTACTCAAAAGAACACTGACAGTTGTTATTGAATTATTCTTTATTATTATATTAAAACTGACTAATCACTTAGGCATCATTCCCAGATGTATGAGAGATGTCAGTGAAGATGGATAAGTATGGGAAATAACTCGTCAACTAGAAATCACCATCACAAGTATACTTAAGGGAAGTAATTTTTGTTCATGTACCCGGGAAAACAACATTATTAAACAAAAGTTTCTACTTTCTTAAAATTTGTTATTAATCAAAATTATTTTGCAAACAGTTCCTTGACAGTGCTTTTACACGTCACTCTTATAATTTGTTTACTACTGTTGCGGGTCTTTTGTAGAATAATAATAGTTGGAGTAAATTTAGTATTACTCTGGCCAAAGGCACCTAGAGAATGTCTAGCAGACCACCCACACAGTAAAACCACTCCACATCTTATATTAACGTAAAGGCAGCCTGGACAAGTTCAAATATTTATTCACAGACGAAGTTCCGTAGATCCATTCGTGCAATGCATATACAGTAATTTTTGCCGTCAACTCTACAGTCTTTAGTATCGATCTGTAACGTCTGCTAGTAGATCCGTGTCGGAGACATTTTCATGCATTTTATTAAAAGTCAAACACTCACGGTATGCAGATAAAGCATCATTCCTTTCACAAATAATCTAGCCTCGCCTCACGGCGTTGTATGGGCGAGCTAGTGAAGGAATAGGTCTTGGAACATTATAATATTCAGGAGCTCATAAACACACTTCCATCTGCCACAAAAGACATACACAGAAGACCCAGAACGATCGCTGACTTCTACTGACAGTAACCGTAGACTTTTGCTATTAGACCCAAAAGGCAATGACGTACTTCCTGTAACCAAGGGCACCGGTCATCAACAAGGATGTCAACTAGTCGAACCGTATTGGTATCGACATACATGTTATGAATTTAATTCATAACATTTACCCCCTCCCACCCCCCCCCCCCCCCCACCCGCCACCTGTCAAATAATGGAAACGATGTTTTCATTATTTATGTTGTGTGAGTTTAATCATCAATGGAGTGAAAAGATAGTATTATCAAATTTCACTGTTAGTATAAAATAGTATAGCACCCAAGTTTGTGCTCCAGAGAAGGCAATTAAACACGCAATGTGTGGACTTTAGCAACAATTACTAACATCATCGACTACAGAGGACATAAATCATTTAACAACAACGTGAGGTAACCATAGCAAGATCAGCCAGCATGTAAAAAAAATGATGATATCAGTCCAGGCACTCTCATACCGCACACCGTCCAAAACACCTAACTGTCCCGTCAGGTAACATTAATCACTTAGTCTCATAATGCAAAGCATTAAAATTAATACAATTATGTAATAGAGTCAATAGATGACATGAGGCAGACAATCAACCAATGAATTGAGTGAATGCAATATTTTTGTGAATTGATAAAAATTATGTGTGCCTCAAAATTGTATGTCCATAATATAACATATTAATGGTAAGAGAAGCAAGGTAATCTTGTAAATGACACATTTGTGTGAACAATAGATAAGACTATGCTTATGTGTTGTACCAATATATAATAGAATGGCGTATTACCCAATTAATGTGTAAAGTCCGGTGTGAGTGTGACATATATTTGTGTCAAATCCCAACAATTTCTAGTGAATTCACATTAATTACTACTTGATATTACCCATAACAGTTCAAGACCATAGTGCAAAGTCCTTCCGCTAATTAATAAATGTTCATACACCGTTCCTAGAGGAATGTAGAATTATATCATTGTCATTGTCCATGACTGTTCTCCATGCAATAGAATGTCCGTACGAATCCAACTGTTTATTTCCACGGCATTTTTTAATCGAAAAATAGTCAGATATGCAATTTTATTGTTATGTTGCCTTGAAACTTCGTGTCAGTCATCTCAGAGTAATGTCCTTTACTATGGCGACGTTAGTTATTCTAATTATAATTGACAAGAGAAGTGCGCTCGAAAATCTCTTGAAATGACATCATTTGCAACATTGTACAAACGTTATGTTTGTAAGTCTGTAATGTAAATATAAGCACTGTCATTCAGCCACAATATCCGTAAGCAATGCGCTGAGTTCAACAAGGTATCACACCATTTTGAGCATTTGAGAATTCCTCATCAACATGTTGCTGTGTGGACCGCTCATTCATATCAGCAATGTTTCTTTCTTTGAAAATGCAACCATGTAGATTAATTTTCAGCATAGTTAGCGTTCAAGATGTTATAATATTTTTCATCACCATAGTTGCTGTGCCAATGTCGTAGTGGCATACGAACACGGCATCATACACGTAATAGTTTCTTGATCAGGACATCATGAAGTATGTATATAGGTTAGTTGAAATTCAGTGAGTCACCTGTATTCTTAGAGTTGATAGGTGATATAGGGTGTTTTATACACCTTTACAACACATCAGGCAAGACATTTTGGCTTCCCTTAATTGCCTTTATGTCGTAGTCGTTGGGTTGAAGCGCGAGCGAGGCTCCAGCGGCCCTATCGTTGCGGAGTCTCTCTGTTTTGAGATATGACAACGCCTTCTGTTCTGTCTCCAAGGTGATTCGTGCTCCCATCAGGTACCGTTGCAACTTGGTAAAACAGAAAACGATCGCCAGCAGCTCCCTATCCACAATGGGATACCGCTGCTCTGTTGGCGATAATTTACGGCTGACATACATCGTTGGGTGCATGTAGCCTTCAAACTCTTGCATCCACGTTCCACCGCTTGCTGTAGCAGAGGCTTCTACTCTGGGGGTAAAAGAAAATCGATCTTCAGGTAATCTCAGAATTGGTAATGTAGAGAAAGAACATTTAAGTAAATTTAAAGACACAGTACAAGCATGCGACCAGATGATCTTATTTGGCGAGTTCTTCTTTACCACCGAGGACAGAACTGAGGTAATATTTGAAAAAATAGCTAAGAATTTTTGATAGAAATTTACCAAGCCTAACAGATTGCGAACGTGTTTCTTAGTTCAAGGAATTTCAAGATTTAAGATTTTCGAGATAGTAGAATCCTCAGGTTTAAGAAACCCACCTTTTTATGACCAAGAACAGAAATTTCAGTGAATCCTATTCTCGTCTTAGAAGGTCTAGCAGTAAGATTATGAAGACGCAAGGTATTCAACAAAGAATGAATTTCGATAACATGTTCTTCCCAAGTATGATGAAATAAACAGATATCATCAATATAAGTGATTAAATTCTCTCGGTCAGAATAAATTTTCGCATCATGCGAACAAAGGTAGCAGGAACGTTAACAAGACCGAACGACATAAAATTGAATTGAAACAATCCTAGAGATGTAGCGACAGCTGTGTAAGGCTTAGATCTGTCTGATAATGGCACTTGCCAATAGCCTTTTGATAAGTCAAATTTTGTAAAGAATGTAGCAGTAGCTAATTTGTCCAGAAGAGAATCCAAAAATGGTAATGGTTCCGCGCCTGGAATATTCAGGGCATTTAAGCGCCGAAAATATATGCAAATACGAATAGATTTATATTTTTTTCCAATCAAGACATTAGGAAAACTGTAAGGTGAATGTGACGGGGTAATGATATTTAACTTGATCATTTCTTTTATTTTTCCTGTACGTGTGATTGTAAATGAATAGGTATAGGATATGGTTTCAGTTTGATAGGTCTGAAATCTGTTAGCACGATATCATGTTGAATGATATCTGTATGCCCAGGAACATCCGTGAGCACATCAGAAAACTATTGCAGTAATTGAGAAATCTGCCTCTTCTGATAAGAAGCAATAGTTGGTGCAATAGAAACATATTTCCAACTTTCAGTAGCTAAAAGATGTAAAATTTGTAATGATAAAAGTGGTTCAGTACCATCAGATAAGTCAGACCCCTCCTCCTGTATTACCGCCAAGGAAGAGCGACGATCAACAGATTTGTCAATAGCTTCAAAGACTGGTTTAAGATGCGGAAGAAGAGCATGAAATTGCTGTAACATATTGATATGAACAGTTTTTTCCTTCCCATTAATAGATAAAATATAGTCACCATCTGACGATTTATCAATAATTGTATAAGGTCCTCTCCATGACACAAGTAATTTATTGTCTTTATTAGGTAGTAATACATAGGCTTTATCACCTGGCCATAATTGGCGTAGTTTCTTGTTTTTATTAGCTAACAAACGAGCCTTTAATTTTGCCTTTTCTTACGCCTCGACTGCTATTTGGCATGCATCAATAATCTTTTTTCTCAAATTGACAACATATTGGTAAGACGTTTGAACATCTTCACTCATGTCAGCTTCCACCAATAATTGTTTTAAAATGGACATAGGTCCTCTAGGTTTAGCACCAAAGACTAACTCAAATGGCGCGAACCTGGTGTGTACGTTGGGAATTTCTCTGTAAGCGAATTAAAATGCGGGCAAGACCCTGTCCCAATCCTGTGGATATTTAGGGGTAACTTTACCCAACATCTGCTTCAAACTCATGATGAGCCTCTCAATTTTACATTTCGATGCTGCGTGATATATTGAGCTAAGAGAGCGATCAACATCGAACTCTATCATCACCTGTTTCATGAAGTTAGAGACTAATTGAGTTCCCTGGTCAGATAGAATGTTTTCGGGAGAACCCAATCTGCTGAAAATTTAAAAAGCGCATCCGCAACGTCCACAGTTGTTATAGTTTTAAGAGATATCGCTTCTGGCTAGCGTGTGCAATTATCAATGCATGTCAGCACATATTTGTGACCTCTAGCTGATGTGACCTTTAATTGACCAATAAGGTCAATAGCCATCTTTGCGAAAGGACGCAAAAAAAATATCGGAAGCCTGGATAGGCGCATTTGCTTAGGTCTTTTAGTTGCCACACCTAAAACATGCATGTGCGACAAAAAGCCTTAACATCTTTAGACACACCAGGCCAAAATAAATGCGACAAAACTCTCTGTTTTGTTCTTGCAATACCAAAATGACCTGCGCAATAAATGTCGTATGCATGTCGTAAAACAAATGGTCGAAAAAAAGCTGGCACCATAATCTGCTTTTTTTACAGCTGTAGAATCTTGAAAATTTCTAATCAAAATACCATTCCTCAAAGTGTACCAGTGTTTAGCATTATCATTAAACATCACATCATCTGATTTTGGAACCTGAAAAATTGTCTTCAATGAATCATCATCATTGTGTTTCTGAATGAAAGACTTCTTATCAATAAATTCCACCTGGAAATCTTCATCACTTTCCTCCTCCTCATCATTATTTTCATCCTAATCATTATTCTCATTATCATTATTATGCTCTTCATCATTCACCACCTCCTCTGTCTCTTTCTCATTTTGGTTGTGATTATCCAATTCAGCACGAGCCTGAGCTCTGGTAATAACAGCATTTGCACTTATCAGATGCTGTTGTTCCCATTTCCCACTATCATTCTGTATGCATTCACGAAGACCAGGAATATGTCCTAATGTTATTCCTGCGATGGGACTATTCAACAGGCACACAAGAGTTCTCCATGTAAAGTACGGAGTATCCAAAAATACTTCCGCAGTTGGATAGTATTCCACTGTACCACCAAATGTAATGCATTTCACCTCTTTTCCTGTATAATCTGACTGATCCACAAACAACCTGCGCACACCAATCGTTGTGCATTCTGTGTCCCTGAGAAGTGACACAAGTTGGTTGTTCACAAAACCCTTATTAAATACCAGTGAACCTGTTCCATCATATGAGGACATGACGGATAACCGATGTCCACATAAGAGTCTAGGGATTCCCTCTAGCTGAAACAAAATGTGGGACCAAAAGATGCAGCAATAGAGAATGCAGTCAGCGACCCATAGCTTGACTGCTTGCATCAGAGTCAGCGAACCAGAGCTGACTAAGACCCTACTCCACCTCCACGTGGTGGTCCTGGAAACAGTCTGCAGCAGTGCAGTCTGGCTGAGTGAGTACGGTTCGCAATGGGAAGGCAAACCCGGTCCCTAAAAATGCCGTGCTGAAGTCGGATGTGTCGACCGAAAGGTGCAGATATCACAGCTACGGCGTAAACAGACACAACGAAACCACCGTCCTTTTCAGGGCGAACGAGGAGGAAGAAGAAAAAACTAACAGTTACATTCATAACAATTTTTACTGTTGGATAAATCAACACTACCTGCATTAGCATGAGCTAAACCACTATTAGTCTGAACTGAATTATTGTCACTAACATGTACAACAACATTTGAACGTTCAGCCTTCCTTGACTGTCTGAAGTTATTGTTCTGTTTAGAACCTCTGTTATAAAAAGAATTGCCATTATTTCTAAACCATGACCTTTGTCCCCTGCCTGATCTGGCATTATAACCTCCTCTGTTTTGATAATCATTAGGCCTAAATGATGATTGTTGATTAAAATAGCCATCATCATAATAGTTATAATTTCTTTGAGGTTGTTGGAATTTTTTGTTAAAATTATGTCTCCCTCTATTGTTGCCATAGTTATGATTTTGATTAACTCGATAGTTTTTGTCTATGCTGTTTGATTTCTGCCTAGGTGGATTATAGTTTACAGTCTTAGCAGATGCCACTGGCAAGGAATCGTTAATGTTATTCTTATTAAGGTTCCTACCCGGATGTGCGATTTGATATTGGCGACCAAGAATTTCAAGGATAGGTAAAGTCTCAGGTTTTATTTCCTGCAGAAATGACAAAATGTCGCCACTAATTGAAGACAAAACCTTGTCTCTCAGAATCAAAACAACAAACCTGTCACGAAGTGGTTTTAATTTTATAGAGTGTGCCTGAACGAAAGCAAGACCCTAGTATGAGAAAGTCTGAGAAGATAGAATTTAGATTGAAAATGACATGCCTGTGGACAGGTGAGACTATTGGCTCAAGAGATAGACCCAGGATTTGAATCTCCCCCTGCCGCTTCGTGACTAAAAAAAATGGCTATAGTCTCCCCACCTCTGACTGCCTTGAAACACAAGGAGATAAGGTGTATAATTACGACCACAAACACCACTATACAGACAACATAGAGTAAGTATAGTAAAGAATAGAAGCTGATCCAGTAAATAATATATGTATATATTTATTTACATACAAGAAAAAAACATACAATGGCATATTACGTCATCAAGTCAGTCGATAGCGTGCACTGTTGCACGGCCTGGAAAACAAGTAACAATTAAATTGAGAGACACGAGAGACAAGAAAAACCCCAAATCACAGTCACTCTTTCTGTCACCCTGCTGAGGAACAATAAAAATGGTTAGTGATTTAAACCAATTCTAATTTGGTGGGGCTGTCAACTTTTAGCCTCCACTCTCTAACACTAATAAATTTCTACTGTCTTAGTCCTGGTGACTTCTTCCTCAACGAACGGCTACACAGCTTTCTACTAGTTAGGCAATAGGCGCCTATAACTACACCACAAGAAATGCTAAAAATAATAGACTTGGTTTTTCGAACGCAGACTCAGTGTCTATCCGTCAAATGGATACTGAACAGACCCTACTGGTCCTGTCTATTTTCTCCCTCCTTCTCTGTCTCTCCCTCTTGGCCTCAGTGTCTCTCTAACACTCGAGGCTGATGATGCGGCGTCTCCGTTACTCTCTTCTCTTGATTTCTATCAGGACCTAGGTATGGTAACCCTGTCACCTGTTCCTGATTCTGGTGATGACGATGTTCGGATATCAAGCATGAGGGACTTGATTAACTGTAGACAAATCTTCTCTGCTGCTGAATAGCTTCCCTCTTTTAACCCGCTCCGGAGTTAGAGGAAAAAACCACAGCCTTGATTTCAGGCTGTACAAAAATGAAACCAGTCTCCCGGCCACCTGCCGTTGCTAGAGACTATAATAGCGATGCTCTCGGCTGTATGATAAATAAACCTCGGTCCAGCTGAAGCATAGGGACTTCCCTGCCAGAGACCATAGGGAAATTTTCTTTTGCTCCTGACGATACTCGAGTACTCTGACCCTGAGATATGTATTTTGCCGTGGATAATTTTATTTGACAAAATTATGCTCCCCACTGTTTCGCCGAGACTCGCGATTATCGTTTGTTTTTTTCCACGGTGGAGAACGATAATTACGACGTCCTACGGCCAGGCAATAATTTTTCATAGAGACCGAATCCCCGTTTTCTGTCTCAATATATACAAGAGAAACCGCCCACGCGGATTTCCCTTCCTACGCAAATTCCGGACCAATGTGAGCGCTAGAAAAATCAATACTATCAACCCACGCAAACCCCGCGTGCTTCCGGCCGCGTGCTTCCGGCCTCGTCATATCGCGTGCCGGAAAAGGCGATTATTTTCGTAAACAACGAAATTTACGGGAATCGCGAAAAATCAGAAGAAAGTAAAACTGATGCTAGAATAAAATAAACCTACCATCATAAACGAACCCATTTAATTTATCTACTCAAAAAAAATACCAAACACGATATATATTCAAATGAGAAGAAATAAAATGGTGAAAAAGCGTGCCCGAAAATAGCGATTTCTGTAAACAACGGAAAATCGCGTGATCAGAAGAAAATAAAACTGGTGAAAATTCAAAATAGAACCACAGAATCGGGCCTGTTAAAAGTCAGAATTACAGTGTAGCGTCACAAAACCCCTCAAATGATTTTTCAATCTTGGACAAATCAACCCATCTAGAAACGTACAGTTTAATAGATGAGATAAATTCAGTAAAATACTTTGCTGAATCTGGTAATAATGACTTAATCTTCAACCTGTAGCCATTTTCATCCAATTGATACTTCTTCAGTAACAATGCCTTTACAGCCTTATAGTCCTTTCTAGTCTGATCATCCATTGTACAAACTGCAGTAAGTGCCTCACCCACTAATATTTTCATGAGCCTACTAGACCAAGTAGCTCTATCAATTTTAAACTCTCGGCAATAGGTCTCATATCTACTTAGAAAAAATGAAATATCGTCGATATTTGAGATAAATTTTGGCAAATTGAGCTTAAAAGGGCAAGTATGGTCTTTTTTCCAGCTTCACCATTCATTACATTAACCTGTG
This sequence comes from Oreohelix idahoensis, assembly GCA_024509875.1. Taxonomy (NCBI): domain Eukaryota; kingdom Metazoa; phylum Mollusca; class Gastropoda; order Stylommatophora; family Oreohelicidae; genus Oreohelix; species Oreohelix idahoensis. Next base: position 24,856 of record JAMPIV010015669.1, read on the forward strand.
GTTGTTGCAGTCTCAATTTCTATAACTCAAATTCTGCCATTCTAAGCTCTTGTTGAGCTTTTATCTCAGCTTGAGCTTGTTGTGTTTTTAATTCAGAATGAGCATAGGCCAATTTTTTCTCTTTAAGAGCTATTTCATTTTGTCTCCTCCTTTCAGCTAATTCTTCTTCTCTCCTTTTTCAGCTAATTCTTCTTCTCTCCTTTTTCAGCTAATTGCAGTTCTTCTTGTCTCATTTTTTTCAGCTAATTCTTCAGCTGCCTTCTTCTCCTCTCTCTCTGTCTAAGTGTCTTTGATCTCTGAGTTCCTTTTTCTCTAGCTTCTATAATAAAAAATCTTTTAATCCTCCAATCCACAATCCTTTCCAGATTTAATAAATGATTCCAAAGTAGCCATGATTCACAATTATTGTTCTTTCCAATAGCTAAACAATAATGCAAATATTATTGAATATGTGAGCAATATTTTAACCAATTAATTCATCACTTCAAAATCAACCAACAGCATGTAATAATAGATATTATACTAGATGTTGTACTAGGAGCAAAAAAAGAACAGAGATACAAACAAGATGACTAAATACAGTGACAAGAGCTAAAGTAAGATAATGCAACGAGTCAGCCAAGGCAGAAATGTAAGAACTATAGAACAAATGAACAAAATGTAGCTCTATCACACATATGACAAGACAAGCACGAGTTTACAACATGTATGACATCTAATAAATTAGGGATAGCAAGGTTAGATCAACAATATCACAAACAATAATGTAGAACAACTAAATAAAAAAATTACATGTAACTTAACCACAAAAACAAATTTACCAATGAACAAAACTGCACAACAAACAAACAGTGGTAATGGTAATCTCAATAGCAGCAGATTACTCACAGCTTTGTAATGCCGGCCCCGCTATTTGAGAAAATCATGAGCCAAACCTTACAGAACGTCCATGAATCTTTCTCGACCATAGATGATGAGGTTTTAAAAAGAAATTCATGAGTCCCACCAACCTCCCACTATTTACAGAAACATATATGCACAAAAATACATATAACATGTAAAAAAGAACCCTGTCAAACTAGATTTATCAAGACTCACGATGCAAGTAACAATAAATACACTCATTTGCTATGAAAAAAAGAAAACTCCTCCTGGCAGCAATTTCTGCACCAGACGACAAACGAATCAGAAGCAGTGCCGCGAAGAGGGTTGGACTTAGATTTCCACCATTCCTCACGACCAAGCAGGAACGCCATTTCGTACGTTGGTCTCTTTACAAATTTCTCCGATCGATACTTGCAAACACGCCATCATCGGGCAGAAAACATGAATTTACAATAGTAAAAGTCTGTAGTAAATACTTTTATCTTGAAAAAGTTCAACTTGTGCAGTGAATTGGAGACTTAGCACTGCAAATACTTGTGCATATAACCTCACCCAGGTTAGCAGACGATATGCACCACCATCTATAAAATTTGAGCATATTTCACGAAATAAAGTTCAACGACTTGCAATATATTTCTTGATACGTTCAAGATATTAAATTCTGGAGATCCCAGCTTGAGACTACCATTTTTAGCTTTTGCGGATCTTTTGTAGAATAATAATAGTTGGAGTAAGTTTAGTATTACTCTGGCCAAAGTCACCTAGGGGATGTCTAGCAGTTCACGTACACAGTAAAACCACTCCACATCTTCATATTAACGTAAAGGCAGCCTGGACAAGTTCAAATATTTATTCACAGAGATAAAGCTCCATAGATCCATTCGTGCAATGCATATACAGTAGTTTATGCCGTCAACTTTACAGTCTTTAGTATCGATCTGTAACGTCTGCTAGCAGAACCATGCCAGAGACATTTTCGTGCATTTTATTAAAAGTATACTCACGGTATGCAGATAAAGTATCATTCCTTTCGCAAATAAACTAGCCTCGTCTCACGGCGTTGTATGGGCGAACTAGTGATAGTACATAGAAGGAATAGGTCTTGGAACAGTATAATATTCAGGAGCTCATAAACACACATCCATCTGCCACGAAAGACACACACAGAAGACCCATAACGATCGCTGACGTCTGCTGACAGCAACCGTAGACTTTTGCTATTAGGCCCAAAAGGCAATGACGTACTTCCTGTAACCAAGGGCACCGGTCATCAACAAGGATGTCAACTAGTCGAGCCGTATTGCTATCGACATACATGTTATGAATTTAACTCATAACAACTACCTTTTGCTTTGTTTATAACTATATGCGCGAATTGACTAGAAAATTAAAGTTTTCTTTACAAGACTATTTAAGCAGCCATGAATAATTTATAAAAACGCGTTAACTCTTGCTGCACTGACTTATATATAATATCTGATCTGCCGAGATACAAGAAATGAACCAGAGCTGGGTCACTGTTCGAAGGATGACCACCGACCGAACAAAGTGGAAGTAGTTTATTGCTGCCATACAAGACACCAGCAGGAGTGATGGCCACAGACTGCGTTGACAGAAAGAAAACTTAAACTTTGATTAATTAATTTGCCGTAAGGCCAGATGAACACACAGCAGAACTCTACTGACATTTCTCTCCTATTTTAGCGCCTCCCCCTTTTCCTTTCTACTAAACTTATACACAGAAGCCTTTGAGAACTCTCACCAAGCTTAAACATATCATACATCACTCTAATACCTAAAAAAAACTCTGAGAAAACACAGAACATAAACTACCGACCAATATCGCTCTTGAACGTTGACTATAACATTTTAACAAAAGCTGTAACTAAACTTAACTCATTCAAGGCGACTCTTATACACGAAGACAAGCAGTCTAGCGTCCAGAACAGACACATCAATTAGCTCACTCATTTCATAGGGGACATAATTAACTACATACACCAGAAGAGTTGTCAGTCGTCAATCATTTCCATTGACCAAGATAAAAGGGTTTCGGTAAAGTATCACTGTCATACCTTCACACAATGTTATTACATTGTAACATAGGAGAATACTAATATAGTAAATGAATTACAATTCTCTACATGAAGCCTGAGATAAAGGTCTTGGTAATTCGTACATTTACTAACTCCTGCAGGTTAACAGGAACTGTCAGACTAGAGAGTCCTCTCTCCCCTTTACTTTATGTTCTTGTAGTAGAACCATTATTAGAGAACCTTAGAAACAAGATAACTTGATTAAGGTCACTGTCATACAAGGGAAAGATGAACAGACGTTGCTTGACTATGAATACGACACCAGCTTTTTCCCATCAAACGATAAATGTATAGAAAACATCCTGACCACATTCCTCCTTTCAGATAAATGCTTCTATGGCAATAGTCACAAACAGCCCCTGAGAACCAAGCCCAGCTTACGGCCTTCACGTGTGGCTCAATTTGAACTGTTTCCACTGACGGGAGAAGGGGCGAAGGCGAGTCACTGGCGCCTTAAACCTAGCAGCTTTCAGGCAAATAGGGCTCGTGATCCTTGTTTGGTAGCGTATCTGAGAGAAGACAAAACTCTTAATTCAAACCACCGCTGCGGGAATATCATGTGTCGGTGCTAAGACGATGTGTGAAGAAGAATAAGGATTTGCGTGTGATGTTGTCGTCACTCTCTCTGGCCTACTTTCACACACGTTCCGCAGTCACAGAAAAACTCTCTTGATGACAGGGGTCCCACTTTTATTAATGAAACCCAATCAGGTAGCACATGAATCATGCAGAAAACAATGTTGTCCACAAGTTTACTTTTTGAAGGTAATTCCTATACAACACCATTTAACCAAGCTATGTAGGTGTTCTCTACGTAACACCATATAATAACCCAGCACAGACTGCTGGACTCTGAAATAAAATGAAACAAAATAAACTAGCATCGTACTAATGGACAAACATCATCAACGTAATAATACATACATATGTGTGAAAATATGCAATTACATGCGCTTATATGTCCATGTGTGTGTTGTGTGTAGTGTTACACATGTGTGAAAATATGCCAATAGATGCGTGTGTGTGTGAGTGTTCACGCAGGTCTGCGTATATGTGTAATCATACAATAAACATATCTCAGTCAACAATAATCCCTTCATACTCCTACTAGATACTAACTACATCATCACGCGAGAGAAAACGTAAATGACACACTTCTATCCATGATGAAATATTATACACAACTCACTGGTATAAATGACCACATTTGATCAGTATCTTAGCGGCCTAGCTGCTCTAAAGAACAAGCAGAAATAAATATATATATACTCTATTCTTCCAGCTCTATACTAAACGTAATAGGCATACGCTACTTACGGAGTCAGAGGGTACGCTAATCTTTCTCTCACAATAATCACTGATGTAAAATTAACCACACTTACGGCTCACAAGAATGCAATATAACCATTACTTAACACTACACAAATCATAATAATAATGGCAATAAGTACACATTTGTATACAGCGCAATGCGACACTAGAATTCCTCTTATAAATGTACTTAGATACTTTACACATTTAACACAGTCTCACATTTGAAAATAGCAATGAGATATACGTCAAATTACACTTAAGTACACATACATCGCCAGTCAGCTTCTATCAAGCTATAGATAGACAAACGCTACAAAGCTTTAACTTCCAAGCATGAAAGCCTAATATTACTAAATCTAAAGTATTATAAAAATGCACTTATATGCAAGCATACTTCTATGTCGTTAGTTCTCTTAGCACAGACGCAACTATGCAAAAGCCTAAAACCTCAGTTGGTTATCGTACGAGGCGCGTTTTGCACAAGAACGATCTGGCTACTTCTCAGCTCTCTGACTAAAGTTGTTGTTGTTGTTGTTTTGATGAGTTGATGGGTTGAGATCTGGCATTCAACATCTGATTATTGTTGCCTCTTCTCTTTCCATCTTGGTCTACCCTGTTCAACCTGAAAGTTGGTTATAATTGGGGTATTTAGTGTCATTTTATTTATTAATTTTGTATTCAATTTAAATAACTGTTGTCTTTTGCAGTTGCTGATTTTTATTTATATTAGTATTTGTCAATTTTATTTTCTCTTTTGTATTGTTTCTAGATAACTATTGTCCTTTACACTTGGTTTTAATTTGTATTAGTATTTGTTCTTTTTGAGTTGTTGTCCCTTTTTTTTAATACCTTGTCTTTCCTTGTCCTATGAGTAGTTATTTTTTTTGTTAATGCTTTGTTAGTTCTTGCTGCTTAATTTCTATTTAGTTGGATGGTTTTCCTGAAGTTCTAACCTTATATTTTTTCCTTTGTTTTATGTATATATCTTTTAAGTATTGATTGGGCATCTCTTGGGGCATCTATACTTAAAACCTTATCACTTGTTAAGTCTATATTGTGATTTCTATAGTAAGTTTTTAATTCAAGCCTTTGTTGTTCATACTTTTTACAGTGGATCAGGTAGTGGTCTATGTCATTCTCTTCCTGACATTCTTGGCAGTGTGGTTCTTCTACCATGAAGTATGCTGCACCGAGTCGGAGACGCCACAGTTTTTTGTTCGATGGTATCTTTAATTCTTCTCTGACCTGGCATGTCCTCGTTGGTTCTTTCAGCAGTTTGAACGCGTGTCTGCCTTTTCTACTTTCCTTCCATGTTGTCTTCCATTCCTCGTTTATAGTTTCCTTCACTTGGCTCTTGATCTCTGACCTTCCCAGTCCTGCTTTTATATTGTTTTTACTTGTTCTTCCCTTCTTGGCGTTCTGGTCTGCCAACTCGTTGCCAGCTATACCTATGTGTGCTGGAACCCACACTAGCCTCACACTACATCCTCTGTTCTCTAGTGATGTATTAATTGCTAGAATTTCTTCCTTTATGTCTGGCCGGCTACATTTACCTGGGTGTTCTAGTGCTTGTAGTGATGATAGTGAGTCTGTAAATATCGTAACAGCTTCTGGTGGGTTATCTTCGATTATTTCTAGACTTTTAAGAATTGCTACCATCTCTGCAGTAAAAATCGATGCCCCTTCCGTTACACTGTAGTTCTTTTTTATTCCCCATTGTGGTATTACAACTCCGGCACCTAGTTGCCCACTATCACCCTTGGATCCATCAGTGTAGACGGCCAGACTTTGTTTAGTTAGTTGCTCTATGAACTTTCTACTTATCATTTTGGCTTCCTTATCTTCTATGTTTTGTTTGATCTTTTCAGTAAGTGAGTAGTCTATGATTGGTGTTTTTAGTTCCCATGGTGGTATTTTGCTTCTGTATTTATTACTATTTTCAATTGTGTTTGATAGTTCTTTGAACTGCATTAGGTCTTCTATAGTTCTCCACCCTGTTGGATATCTATCTTTATTTAAGGGAACGTCCCATACACTTGGTTGGTTTTTGACAAATGCTTTATGTGCTGGGTGGGTCACTTCTTGTGCTACTTTACTCCAATAATTTAATCTCAGTTCTTTCCGTCTTAGACCAAGGGGAGGTATGCCGAGAGCTACTTCTAGAGCTTCTACTGGTGTCGATATAAATGCACCTGTAATGGTTCTCATGGCTGCATTTTGAATCCTGTCCAGTTTTGCTTTGTTAGAAGCTGCAGCTGAGTCATAGACTATGCTGGCATAATCCAGTTTCCCCCTGATGAAAGACTTGTAGAACATAAGCATTATTTTATTGCTGGCCCCCCATCCATTACCTTTTACAATCCTTAGTATATTTAGGGGTCCCCTACAGCTTTCTACCAAATTGTCTATATGTTTATTATAATTTAGTTGTTTATCTAAAGTTATGCCCAGAAATCTTGTTGTTGAGGAGGTACATATTTTCTGTCCTTTAATGGTTATATTGATTTTGTTATTTTTTTTTAAATTTCCTTTGCTGAAAATCATACCTACTGTTTTGTTTACATTAATTTGGAAGCCCCAACTTTTCATCCACTCTGAAACTTTGTCTATTTGATTTTGAAGTTTTTTGTAAACATGGTCCAAGTTTTTTCCAGATCGCCAAATGGCACAGTCATCTGCAAATTGTGATACTGCATTCTTTATGTCATTAAATTCATCTGCTAAATCATTTACAGCTATAGTGAAAATTGAAGGAGAGATCACTGATCCTTGAGGAATCCCATTCTGTTGTTCATATATTTCTGACCTATCATTATTCACCTGTACAGCAAAATACCTGTCCTGTAAAAAGTTTTCTAGATACCTATAGGTTTTACCAGTAATGCCAATCTTTTTCATTTTGTAAAGAGCTCCATCTCGCCAGCATTCATCATATGCTCTAGCTACATCTAGAAAGACTGCCACTGTTTTCTCTTTCCTCTTGAACCCTAGCTTTACATCATGTTCTAATCTTACAAGCTGGTCTACTGTACTTCTGTCTGCTCTAAACCCTGACTGGTTTGGGCTATATAACTGGTTTTTTTCTAGGTAGAATTTAACTCTTTTATTCACAACAGTTTCCAGTATTTTACCTAGTTGTGATGTTAAGGAGATAGGCCTATATGAACTTACATCATGGGCTTCCTTATTGGGTTTTAGAATGGGTACTATCATAGCTACTTTCCATGCTTTTGGTATCTTTCCTAAGCTCCAGATTTTGTTATAAAGTGAAGTTATTATGTTTATAGTTCTTTTGGGTACTTTCTTAAGGATTTCATAACTAAGTATATCTTGCCCTGAGGCAGTATTAGATTTATCTTTTATTGCATTAGTTACTTCTTCCTCTGTTATATCAGCATCTAAATAGTTTGTTTCATCTATCTGGTCTGGTAGTTCTTTTAAAAACTGTATCCTAAGTCTTTCTCTTCTCTCATTTTCTTCCTGTCCAAGGCTACTTTTTGCACTGACTTTATAGAAATACTCGGCAAGGGCATTAGCTTTTTCTTTATCTGTTTCTGCTCTCTTTGGTAGTTTGATTGTTGGCATTATTGTTTTCTTATTGTTCCCTTTGATTGCCTTAAGCTTTTTCCATACTTCTCTAATTTGAGTGCTAGGTTTAAGTGACTGACAAAACTCCTTCCAGTTAGTTTCTTTGGCTTTGAATATTATTCTGTTAGATTCATTCCTAATAAGTTTATACTTATCATAATTTTCTTCTGTTCTGTATTTTCTATATTTTTGTAAGGCCCTTTTTCTTCTCTCATGAATTTCTGCACAGCTTTTATTCCACCAGGCAACTGGTTCTTTATTCCATTGAGTTTCTCTTTTCTTATTAATGTTATTTTTTTGTTTAAGGTGTTGTGGCATATTTTTATTTGGTATATACTTTATTGCTATTTTCAGAATTTCATTGGTCAGTGTTTCTGCCCACAAGTCAGTATCATCTGATTCCATGTCTTTATATTCCATCACCTCCAGCTCTGATTGGAAAGCTTCCCAGTTTGCTTTTTTATAGTTGAAGGTAGGTTTCTCTGGTTCTGGGTTTGGAATGACATTTTCATGCATGGTTATTATAATGGGCAGATGATCTGAGTTTGTGTCTTGTAACACTTCCCAATTTACATTCGCTAGGTTGTTAGTTGCTATACTTATGTCTATTGCTGAGTCTGCCCTATTAGCTTGTGGATTAATTCTTGTTGCAGATCCATCATTTAGTATTAGTAGTTCATTGTTTTCTATGAAGTCAAGTAGGCATTTTCCTGCATTATCTGTATGTTGTCCACCCCAAGCACAATGATGGGAATTAAAATCGCCTACTATGATTGTTTTGGGGCCTAGTCTGGTGCTTATGGCTAGTATTTCTTCATCTTTAATTATGCCATCTTTAGCATATACATTTAGAATTGTTAGATTGTTTGGTTCAGCTGCTATAGTAACCTGGATACCTTCTATATTGGTTGTATTAAAACTTCCCAGTCTATGATTTTAAATTTTTCGCTAACTAAGACTGCGACACCACCTCCTCTACCTTCTTTCCTATCGTGTCTAAGTATCTTAAAGCCCTTACAACTATATCTACTATTTGGGTTTAAATGGGTCTCTTGAAGAGCATATATATCAGTAGTTAATCCTGTCTCTGATAGTAGGGGTGCAAAATTCTTTTTGATACCCCTACAATTCCACTGTATAATTTTAAATCTTTCTAAATTGAATTTTAACATCATCTATTATCCCTTTTATTTTGGTTAACTATCAATTTGCTCTTAATCTGTATTCCCTGCACTCGTGGACCCATCATCAATCAAGTTCTCTAGAAAAGCCTTATTAAAACTTATCATTGTATCCGTAACTTTTTCTGTTATGTATGGTAAAAGTGCATCAACGTGTTCTTTGATAGAGCTAGTTTCTTCTAGGTTGACCACTTTCCTATTTTCATCTAATGCTACATTCCCTTCTCTCCCTATGTTGATCTCCTGCCTTTCACTTTCCATTCTTTTTAGTATTATTTCACTTTCTTCTTTTAGTTCGGAAAGTTTGACTAGCATTATTTCATTTTCTTCTTTCAGTGCAGTCAGTTTAGCCACATCCTGGGTAATTTGGAACTGTATGGCTTTCACTTCTTGTAGCAATGCCTCTGCACTTTTCAGTGAATTCACATTTTCCAGAGTTGTAGCTGACCTGTCTGGCTTGCTGCTTTCTTTTGTTTTGTTAGTTATTTTCTGTTCTTTTGACTGCTGCGTTTTAATAGTTTTAATTTCTTCTTTAAGAGATTTTATTTCTTCTACAACTTTACTGTTTGTGTTTTTTGCGTTTTTCTTTTATTTCTTTAATTACTGTTTTAAATGGTGTTCTTGTTATGATGGATTCTTTTAGTGCTTGTTTGGTTTGCTGGTACACTGGACAGCCCTGATACCTGGCACTGTGGTTCCCTTTGCAATTGGAACACTTTCTGTTTCCCATTCGCCTTTTTGTAGTCGGTATCTGCCTTTGCCTTTTCACACTGTGTAGAGGGGTGGTTACTGGAGCAGTACCGACAAACTGTTCTCCCCTTACAATTGTTCCTTCCATGGCCGAATTTCAGACAGTTGGAGCACTGTAGCACAGGGGGAATGTAAGCTTCGGTGTGCTTCTTGGTTTTCCCAAATAGTAGTGTTTTAGGGGTTTCCCTCCCTTCTGCCGTTATTATAACCACTGGGGTTACAATGCTCCCTTTCACCATTATTCTGTCCACATGTACCAACTTTATGTCTGGGTTCTGTTTTGCGATGCTGTTCATAACTTCCTCGCTTGAAAGGTTAATGTTTATCCCTTTTAACACACACCTATTGGTCTCTTTTGCCAGCTCTATCTTTACTTTTATGTCGTGTGCCAGAGTCACTGTTTTTGCTTCTACTTTGAGTTCCTCTAACATCTCTTTTATTCTGTCGCTCTGATTTGGGGTAATTATTATGCCAAAATGGGTTTTTGAAATTTTGGCTATCGCCTTTTTGCCTAACACAGGATCAAGGATTTTTATAATTTTGTCTTCATCTAGTGCTTTGATCTTGACAACCTCACCAGCTACTTGTGTTATCTTTAACCGACATATGTTTACTACATCTTTATTTTGGGAAACTGCCTGGGATGCTTTATGTCTTGAGTCTTCTTTGGTACTTTCATTGCTATTTTTTTGGTTAGAAATTTCTTCTATGGGGGCCTGACTATTCTCTTCTAGTTTATCGTGCCTGGTGTCCCTATCTTTGTTTTTAACTGCTTCTGCCCACGTTTTGCCTTCACCTGACTGTGATCTAGTTAGGACTACAGGTGCCATGTTTGGTTATGAGCTATGTCCTAATTTCCTATTTGAATTTCTTTACTTATTGTTCTTTCCTATTTCTTTTATTTTGTTATTAATTTAATTATTTTATTGTGCTATCTTGTTCTTATTCTTAGAAGTTTGGTCTATTTTGGTTCAAATCTTTCGATCTGGTAAATCTAAAATTCCCTTAACCACTAATATTTATTATTAATAATTGATTAACACTACTAGGATCTATGATTACAGTTTAGGATGATTCAACTTTTTGCTATTTTCTGATGAGTTAAGTAAAGTAAAAATGTCTACCGTACCACGCAATGGAAAGCACGTGGCGCCTGGGCCTATTAAAATTTATTTGTTTCTTTTTAATTTATGGCTATTCCTATTTTATATTATCACTCCTAGCCAGTATCAAGCAATCAACAATTATACTAACCGCTTAAATTGTATACAAAATAGAAACAGCAAATAAATTAAATTCAACTTATCTGGTTTGTATTTCTCCCGGTTGTGTGCCTCTGACTAAAGCCTCTCACTGTTTCAGTTTAAATCTTCGTCTCCATCCCTGTACCACATGATAGCCGCCACGTCAAAATGTCAGGGAAAGCTCCACCCATCCCTCTAGTATGGATGACATGAGATCACATCTTAATCAAGTATCTCCCTAATCGACACAACTCAAAGTCCGCCCACTAATGGGCTGTTACATCCCACGATATTCGTTGCCCTGCTCACACTTCTTACAGTTTCGTGCTCAAAAAGGTGTTTTCTTCTTGTGTCAGACAGCGACGAGATGTCTAACAACCGAGCGCTGTCTCTCATGTCTCACACGTCTGTCTTCTTCACGGATGGCAAAGGTGTGTTTCGTTTAGATCGCCCATTCCCGTGTGAGAATGCCACATGACCGCAAATATACACCGTAGACAAGATCGACAACTATTATTCAGTCAAAAGTTACACCTTTCTGGCCACTCGGTCACAATCCGTTTACGGGAAAGGCTTCGGGAGTAAACCCTGATGATAAATCCGAAGTCTGAGTCCTTAAGACAGTCTAATGTTGATTCGACATTATTCTGGCAACTCCTGCGACGTGGCTGGCACCAAACTATACCGGCTACTGCCATTCCTTTGGATCTACTGGCTGCGTGGAGACGGGGAAAATGCTGCATGGGCAACAGCTTGATCTCCATTAACTGTGATCTTGCGCAATGGAAAGGACATTCGCATAGTCAGTTAGGACTGAAGGGGCTATGAGTATTATTATTATTATTACTACATTCACAGACTTAAGTAAAAGTAGCACACCTAAAAATAAACGTGCTAAAAATTAACAATAATGGGCATAGGCAAATGAAAGAACAAAGCGGACTTTTCCATTTGGGCTAACACAACAAACAACATCAAACTGTATGACGTAACGTTTACGTCACATCCAAACCACACACACAGACACAGGGCAGAGACCAAAAATAATAATGTGACAGAGATAAAAGGTAATTAGGATGATAAATGAAGAGCATAAGACAAAAACACGGCAACAACGTGGACAACATTGATGAAACTAAAGATAAGATGAGAGATACGGAAAGACGAAAACGTAGAAGCCGTGCAACACGAGGTAAAAGTAACACTAACTAAGTGTAGTCGCTGTTTTCTGGAGGTAGATACAGTCGACTACTAGGGTGTGCTGATTACGCGAAGTTCCTTTTTTTTTCCTTTTATAAGATGGGTCAACATAAATGCGAACAGGATACGTCACCCAGTACCAAGACGATCATAGGAGAACTCGGTGATAAAAATTGATACATGATTTATTTTGACAAGATACTTGGACGAGACGATATATTCAACATCGTTTGACAGTTCCAGACAAAATCCTTAAAAAACAATTGATAGCTTGGTATTCGAATTCATAAAGTTAATGTGCATAAGTAATCAAGCAGTTTGAATCATACATTATGGAATCCGCTAACGGTCGACCTTGTGTCAAGGACAGAGATCCTCATTGTTATCCATCACGTTATTTCGAGATACATATCAAAATCTGTCCTCCTTAAATGGCCTCGTAAATAATTAGATTGGAGCCTTTGAACATTTATAATCCAGGCATCCTTTGCGCATATAAGAATAAGGTTAAGTACTATACTTGATTAACCTCTCTTTGTAGCCGTGACTTGCTTGACGGCAGTCCAATGATTCATCGCAATAACATACATATTAATATAATGATTCCTTTAGGATACATGTAAGCTTTCCGTGAGTAGACTCCCCAAGTTCCTCCATTCTAGTACCATAGAGCGTAGGTTCTAGCTAGATGTCATTTGGGTGACACTTCACGAAATAATATATAATAAATTCCAATTTTCTTAAATTAACTGGAATACGACTTACGTCTGTAACAGCTGACAATGACTTTCATCAATAAGTCATGTTGCCTAATCATACTTTCCCAACAATTGGGACTAAATCACAATAGACCTTAGGTCTCACACAGATGCTGGCTTGTTCCATCCAAGCTGCCACGTCATCTGATTTGTTTGGCAACAAGCGCGCCCAAAGATTCCCATACACAAAATTGTGCGTTTACGTGCGCGATAAATAAAATATACAATGCCTATTACTAACACCTTAGTTGGTGTGTACTCTCTTAACAAAAGTAGGACCTGATGACTACTTGTGAATGTTAAGGACTCATAAAGGACGCAACACTAAACAAGTAAAATTATAGAATAAGAAAGAAAGAAAAACCAACACAAGGAAACTAACAAAAGAATAAAATGACTCACGAAGAAAAGAAAATAACAAGCAACAATAAAATAATCTAATAGAATGGCCTGATTTGATAACCAAAGCTACAAGACAAGAAAGTTCTCCATGTACCAGAAAACGACAGTCAGTATTGTATCCGTCACGTCTTATCCCACTCCGAGTTTTGAATGTTATATTTTCAGTTTTCCCCCCCCCCCCCCCCCCCCCTCCTGACAAGGACATTCAATTGAGTTTGTTTATTTTTTTAAAACCTTTTAGTTATATTAGATTTGAACAATCAGCTATCGTATCTACGTGAAAATAACTGCACAGAAGTGATATGTAGATTACTTGGTCATTGTGACAGTTTAGTGACCTAAGGGAAGAAACTGAGTTAGAAGTTTCAGTAGTTAAGTCAGCCAGGTATTGTAAACACATAAAGGTTAAAGGTTAAAGGAACAGTAAAAGTGATGCGCAGTGAGTTGTGCACAGTAGGTCCCTTTTAGAGGAATCGAAGCTCAGTCGATATATACGAGAGAAGCACGCTTCATAGGGGCAGCTCAGAAGTGTCAGTCATTATATATATATATTTATCATAAACATTGTACACGGGGGTCTTTGATGACAACATTGTACACGGGTGTCTCTGATGACAACATTGTACACGGGTGTCTCTGATGACAACAGTCTACACGGGTGTCTCTGATGACAACATTGTAGACGGGTGTCTTTGATGACAACAGTCTACACGGGTGTCTCTGATGACAACATTGTACACGGGGTCTCTGATGACAACATTGTACACGGGGTCTCTGGTGACAACATTGTACACGGGGTCTCTGATGACAACAGTGTACACGGGGGTCTCTGATGACAACATTGTACACGGGGGTCTCTGATGACAACATTATACACGGGTATCTTTGATGACAACAAGATAGAATATGTCTACTGCATCGTCAGTGATACATGGGACAGGTAACCTCATCATATAAAACAAATACCCACATTATGTGGCCGCATGACTTACTACCATAGCATTTATTCCTGCTAGTAACTAATTATTATAAATTATAAGAAATTACTATTAACTACTATAGACAGCAAACAGTGCAGTTACGACATTTCGTAGTTAATCAAAACATGAGATACATTGAGTATAGGATGACATAAAACGAAACTGAATCTATGTCAAGCTTGGCATACTAACGCTCCTTTTGGCGGAATTTGCCATAGCAAGTAGTGACGTAAATGGGAATAGCATTACTCCCTGTAAGATCGCTTGATAGAATGACCAGTAAATAAATTAATAAAGTAATAGTTTATCCAATGAAACGGTAGCTAGAATCGCGCACTACCAAAGGACGCCAAGAAATATTTGTCTGGTAGTCAGTTGTAAAATCAGAGCCTTGAAAATAGGACGTGATTTTAACTGTGCGAGGAAGTTATTTGGCGCCACCCCCGGTCTGTCACATAAGTGCTGGCTCCTCCGCTAAGATATTCAACAAGAACCTCGGTGTATTTCCTTACTCTTCAATTATTTGCAAACGCAAGAAAGTATTTTCTTTATTTTCAAGAAAAATCTGTATGAGACAGATTTTATTGCTTTGTGGTACCCACGTAAGTACGATTCTCACATAAACCACCAGTGTAAGACATGGGACAGGTAACCTCATCATATAAAACAGCTTCCCATAAACCACCAGTGTAAGACCGTGTAACTGGACCTTGGTAAATAATTAATTTTATTTTTAAAATTGTCACATAACTAGGCTTATTACAGTTTTTCGAAAAATATTTTCCACTGAATACATGACAGTTATTACAAGTAGAAGCACTATCTTAGCAACATTAATGACATATGACTTTAGTAGACACCTTTCTAATGTTACGGTACGACCAGTAACACATGAGCAAAATAATTAATGATGATAACATACACACTCAACACATCTTTATATATTGCGTTTTTATTTTATTTTGCTTCTCGAAATAAAACAGCAATTAAAACGTTTGACAGTAATGGCAGTTGTTGTCCCTTGTTCTGACCTTTGTAACAGGAATATCCGAAAGATACAAGTGCGAATTTATTCATTTAAAGTAGACACGGTGTTAATTTGTATACTAATATCGCTGCGCCTATGATAGCCAACATGGTTAGGTCACTGCCACTCCTTTTAACGTAGGAAGAAATGGATAACAACCAGACATGTCTACTTATCCATGAATGAGAAGGGTGTAGGAAGGAAAATACATAATATCTGCTTCACAGAGATGAAAAAGAAAGAAAGAAAGTGCGACAAATGAAAACGCACAATAAAATCAGTACCACAAATGTACCGATACTTCCGGAGTGAAACAAAGATCGAAAGGGGCCGCCCCGTTTGATCACAATAACCAATTTGAGTAAATCTCTCTTTACACATCACGATATACTAGTATGTAATAAAAACAATGATTATATTACCAACGGGAGTAAATCTTTCTTTATACATCACGATAGAGTAGTATGTAATAACAGCCATGATGATATAACCAACGGGAGTAAATCTTTCTTTACACATCACGATAGAGTAGTATGTACAGTAATAACAGCCATGATAATATAACCAACGGGAGTAAATATTTCGTTATACATCACGATAGAGAAGTAAGTAATAACAGCCATGATAATATAACCAACGGAAGTAAATCTTTCTTTATACATCACATAACTAACACATAACTAATTCTCTAGTCATAAAGGTCTTTTATATTTGGACATGCGCCCTAATATAACCGGCCCATCACCAAAAGAAGGAATTTTTATTTTATTTTTTTATTTTTTTTTTATTTTAAATTATACATCGCGATAGAGCATACTTTCTATAACTTGTTCAGACTGTGGCACAATTTCCAAACGAAGAATGGCAGGCAAGGAAAACGGAATTGAAAACAATAGGATAGAGAGAATTGAAGAGTGGATGAAACAAGCGTTACTCGAATGCAAATGACCGGTTACAATAAAACCATAATGTTTCAAAACAAAGCAATAATAAGTGCATAAAAATGAAACTATAATTTTGTAAAAACTACAATAGAGGCCGATATCCATCCTCGTTACTAGTACTACACTTTGTCTTTGTAACATTTTCAGTCAGTAAAAATCTTCACATAAGAAGAATTTAGTAATCACTAATCTATTGGTCCTGTCAGAGACTAGCTTGGAACACACTAATCCAAAGGTCTATACAATGTTTACGATGACAATATATTTAAGTGTTCACAATAGCTCAAAACAAAGACCAGGTAAGTGTTAAGTGACAAATAACGACAATTAAAGACATAATGGAATGGGGCGAGAGGTGGTAGGTCTGTGTATAGAGTTAATTTCACGTAGACGCGGTAGCTGACTGTTTAAATCTAATTCTGCTAAAGTGATTTAAACAAGCAAATAAATAAACAAACAAAATTGAATGTTCTTTTCAAGACGTAGCGCCATTTACACCAAGTAATATACCAGAAATGTCAAGGAGAGTCTACCACGTGGGTCCTTCGTCTTAAAGCTTAGGCCACTTTTGCCTTCTTGTTCCAGAGATAGTACTTTCTGCTTGTACCACCAATAACTATGGTAAACGAATAGAACGAAACGCTATTCTGAGTATGACGTTTTCCACCCTATAGTTAAGGTTCCTATCTTCACATACCACCGTCCCAATTATATTTAATCCCTCGGGATAAAACTGTCTTTACATTTAAATAGAATAGCTTTAGCTTTACAAGACATTTAAATGAAAAGGTTAATAATGCAGATAGAGTGTTTATATTTACATCTCCACTGATTGAAATGTGTTCACAATATAAATTGAATATGTTTTCATTTATGTTTACGCTGATTGAAAAGTTTGAAACTTCCATTAACTTTAAAATGAATATTTTCACATAGACATTTACCCTGGTTTAAAGCTTGAAAACTTACATTAATTTTAAAGTGAATATGTTTATATGGACAATTAAACTGCTCTGAAAATGTAAGTGTTATACTTAAAATGTACATCATTTCTTTCTTCTTTCCCTCCCTGCTCCTTAGGGAACCTGGAACTACTTTATGCTATTAGTTCTCTTTTCGAAACTATCAATAAATCAGTCACAAGCGCGTGAAGTGATGGTTCATGAATCATCATTCTATACGCTGAGGTTGCCAGCCTCAAATGACTGTGACATCCACTTGCGAGTTTCACATATCAAACTTCACATGGTAATATAAACAGATATATATGTTAGTTCACATGTTAGGAATAAAATATTAAATGTATATTACAACTTACTCAAATCCTGGCTCAGAGACTTTTTGCTCAGATGAATAAAGGAGACTGGAATCGGCCTCTTACACGTGTCTGGGGTGTCATTAATTTAATACGTTCCCTCTCTGACTACGTATGTGGTCCTTCAGTTTCCTCAGTCCCGGTTTCCTTATTTAATGTGAAAGGGTTTTCCCGGGTTATATTGTAAGTCCTGATAAATACTCAGTAAAAGGTGTCCATACCGGAGGAATTCTGAATTCTACTCAACCTAATCTTCACACTCAGACAGCTGAGTGAAAAGGCCCTTGAGTATAAGAGTGAGATCCATCTTTCACTGATCTGGAAAAGGTGTTTGACATGGTCCCCTGGAGAAAACTTTGGGACTGTTAGGCAAGGAAGAACATTCCAGCACCTCTGATTCATGCTATACAGATCTTCTACAAGTCTTGCAGAAATTATGTGAGGACAGCACACCATAAGTCAGAAGAGTTCAGGACTACCACTGGTGTAGGACAAGGTGATATCATGTCACATTATCTTTTCATACTCCTCATGGACGATGTCATCAAGGCATGTAAGGAGAGAACAAGAAAGTATTCAGTGGGGTACTGGAAGATGAGACAGGTATGTATTTCAGACCTGGTTTTTGCTGATGACGTTGCCCTGATTGCTAAATCCGAGGCACATCTCCAATCCAACCCGCAAGTCTGGAAAGAAGAGCTGGAGAAAAGAGGGATGGGCACAAGCAGCTCTAATACTAAATCCATGGTGATATCACGAGCCGAAAGAAGACATCAGATTAAGCTGTGAGAATAGGTCCTGGAGCAAGTCGAACACTTTAAATATTTCGGAGCTATTATAGATCGAAAGGAAGGCATCAAAGAAGAGTTGGCCACTCGAAAAGCAGCAGCTTTGAGACTTTTTCAGGCCATAAATCGAGGATTCCTCAGCCAGAAAAAGAGGTTGGTAAGAAAACGAAGATGGCTGTATACCGCTCCACCTATGTCCCAGTCTTGACATATGGATGCGAGTCATGGGCAATGACTACAACCCACAAAAGCCAGATCCAAACCTTAGAAACGAGGTATCAGAGGAAGGTGGTTGAAGTAACAAGAAGAGCCATGGTCCGCAACCAGACGATACGTCAAGGCCTAAAATCCCACCCCCTGCAGACCCAAGTAGAACTGTCGCAACTAAGATGGTTTGGCCATGTCTGCAGAATGGGAGAAGATCAGCTACCACGGCAAGCATGGGAAACTAAGAGCCAGGGATCTAGACCTCCAGGACGACCCAAAGTCCGCTGGGAGGACAACATTAGACAATCTTTGAATCACCGAGGACTAGAATTGAACCAAGCCAGAAGGAAGACAGCCTATATAATAGTATGGCGCTCTCTCTTACAAATCTCTTCACTTCACGGTAGAAGAGGAACGACTTAGTAAGTACGTAAGGTTATATTATCAAGGGTATTACGACATACAACTCTATCGTGATGTATAAAGAAAGAAGGCACCGCAGGTACTGCACGTATCTCTGAATCTAGATTAGGGGCGTAACTACTGCCCGGATGAATCAGGGTTGGGGGAGGGGGGAGGGGTGTTGTGGGGGTTGCAGCACCGAGTGGACCCAGGCAAGCAATGGTCGGAAGACAACCTCCCCTATATATTATATATATATTTGCTTTTAGTTGCCGTTATAATTTCCTTGAACGTCCTAGCATGTCCTAGTTTTTGATGACAGAAATAACAGGAATAAAGAAGACATAAAGAGATCTTGAGTAGAAGGACCTGGTACAAATGTTTTGGAAGACTCTAATACTTGGAGAACTGAAGGTTAGCCTACTGCTGATGATGATGTTCATGAGCATCAAGTTATTTGTTTCAATTTTCTTTTCAGCTTTACCATATATTGATTATAGTTGTTGAGCCCATTATAAGGAAGGCCTCGCGTAAAATGTGCCCGGGGCCCCTTATATTGTAGTTACTCCACTGCCTAGTGAAAGAAATGAATGTATTATGTGGAACAGATTATTCTTCAGTCAGATGTAGTTTAACACATTTATTCTACCACAAACAACTAAATGTTCACGTGACATGAATGGATAAAATAACAAGTAGTAGTTAGTATGGTAAAGATCTCAGGTGGTCAGTTGTTCTTGTTTATGTTTTGACAAGACTTTTGAAAGACACTATTAAATATTTATGTTTTGAGAAGACTTTTGAAAGACACTATTAAATATTTATGTTTTGAGAAGACTTTTGAAAGACACTATTAAATGTTTATGTTTTGAGAAGACTTTTGAAAGACACTATTAAATGTTTATGTTTTGAGAAGACTTTTGAAAGACACTATTAAATATTTATGTTTTGAGAAGACTTTTGAAAGACACTATTAAATATTTATGTTTTGAGAAGACTTTTGAAAGACACTATTAAATATTTATGTTTTGAGAAGACTTTTGAAAGACACTATTAAATATTTATGTTTTGAGAAGACTTTTGAAAGACACTATTAAATATTTATGTTTTGAGAAGACTTTTGAAAGACACTATTAAATATTTATGTTTTGAGAAGACTTTTGAAAGACACTATTAAATGTTTATGTTTTGAGAAGACTTTGAAAGACACTATTAAATGTTTATGTTTTGAGAAGACTTTGAAAGACACTATTAAATATTTATGTTTTGAGAAGACTTTTGAAAGACACTATTAAATATTTATGTTTTGAGAAGACTTTTGAAAGACACTATTAAATATTTATGTTTTGAGAAGACTTTTGAAAGACACTATTAAATATTTATGTTTTGAGAAGACTTTTGAAAGACACTATTAAATATTTATGTTTTGAGAAGACTTTTGAAAGACACTATTAAATATTTATGTTTTGAGAAGACTTTTGAAAGACACTATTAAATGTTTATGTTTTGAGAAGACTTTTGAAAGACACTATTAAATGTTTATGTTTTGAGAAGACTTTTGAAAGACACTGTTAAATATTTATGTTTTGAGAAGACTTTTGAAAGACACTATTAAATATTTATGTTTTGAGAAGACTTTTGAAAGACACTATTAAATATTTATGTTTTGAGAAGACTTTTGAAAGACACTATTAAATATTTATGTTTTGAGAAGACTTTTGAAAGACACTATTAAATATTTATGTTTTGAGAAGACTTTTGAAAGACACTATTAAATATTTAAGTTTTGAGAAGACTTTTGAAAGACACTATTAAATATTTATGTTTTGAGAAGACTTTTGAAAGACACTATTAAATATTTATGTTTTGAGAAGACTTATGAAAGACACTATTAAATATTTATGTTTTGAGAAGACTTTTGAAAGACACTATTAAATATTTATGTTTTGAGAAGACTTTTGAAAGACACTATTAAATATTTATGTTTTGAGAAGACTGTTGAAAGACACTATTAAATATTTATGTTTTGAGAAGACTGTTGAAAGACACTATTAAATATTTATGTTTTGAGAAGACTTTTGAAAGACACTATTAAATATTTATGTTTTGAGAAGACTTTTGAAAGACACTATTAAATATTTATGTTTTGAGAAGACTGTTGAAAGACACTATTAAATATTTATGTTTTGAGAAGACTGTTGAAAGACACTATTAAATATTTATGTTTTGAGAAGACTTTTGAAAGACACTATTAAATATTTATGTTTTGAGAAGACTTATGAAAGACACTATTAAATATTTATGTTTTGAGAAGACTTTTGAAAGACACTATTAAATATTTATGTTTTGAGAAGACTGTTGAAAGACACTATTAAATATTTATGTTTTGAGAAGACTGTTGAAAGACACTATTAAATATTTATGTTTTGAGAAGACTTTTGAAAGACACTATTAAATATTTATGTTTTGAGAAGACTTTTGAAAGACACTATTAAATATTTATGTTTTGAGAAGACTTTTGAAAGACACTATTAAATATTTATGTTTTGAGAAGACTTTTGAAAGACACTATTAAATATTTATGTTTTGAGAAGACTTATGAAAGACACTATTAAATATTTATGTTTTGAGAAGACTTTTGAAAGACACTATTAAATATTTATGTTTTGAGAAGACTTTTGAAAGACACTATTAAATATTTATGTTTTGAGAAGACTGTTGAAAGACACTATTAAATATTTATGTTTTGAGAAGACTGTTGAAAGACACTATTAAATATTTATGTTTTGAGAAGACTTATGAAAGACACTATTAAATATTTATGTTTTGAGAAGACTTTTGAAAGACACTATTAAATATTTATGTTTTGAGAAGACTGTTGAAAGACACTATTAAATATTTATGTTTTGAGAAGACTGTTGAAAGACACTATTAAATCTTTATGTTTTGAGAAGACTTTTGAAAGACACTATTAAATATTTATGTTTTGAGAAGGCTTATGAAAGAC
Source organism: Oreohelix idahoensis (assembly GCA_024509875.1). Taxonomy (NCBI): domain Eukaryota; kingdom Metazoa; phylum Mollusca; class Gastropoda; order Stylommatophora; family Oreohelicidae; genus Oreohelix; species Oreohelix idahoensis. The sequence continues at coordinate 46,944 of JAMPIV010015669.1, forward strand.
ACTATTAAATATTTATGTTTTGAGAAGACTTTTGAAAGACACTATTAAATATTTATGTTTTGAGAAGACTGTTGAAAGACACTATTAAATATTTATGTTTTGAGAAGACTGTTGAAAGACACTATTAAATATTTATGTTTTGAGAAGACTTTTGAAAGACACTATTAAATATTTATGTTTTGAGAAGACTGTTGAAAGACACTATTAAATATTTATGTTTTGAGAAGACTGTTGAAAGACACTATTAAATATTTATGTTTTGAGAAGACTTATGAAAGACACTATTAAATATTTTTGTTTTGAGAAGACTTTTGAAAGACACTATTAAATATTTATGTTTTGAGAAGACTGTTGAAAGACACTATTAAATATTTATGTTTTGAGAAGACTTTTGAAAGACACTATTAAATATTTATGTTTTGAGAAGACTTATGAAAGACACTATTAAATATTTATGTTTTGAGAAGACTTATGAAAGACACTATTACATATTTATGTTTTGAGAAGACGTATGAAAGACACTTTTAAATATTTATGTTTTGAGAAGACTTATGAAAGACACTATTAAATATTTATGTTTTGAGAAGACTTATGAAAGACACTTTTAAATATTTATGTTTTGAGAAGATTTATAAAAGACACTATTAAATATATTTTGTTTTGAGAAGACTTATGAAAGACACTATGAAATATTTATGTTTTGAGAAGACGTATGATAGACACTTTTAAATATTTATGTTTTGAGAAGACTTATGAAAGACACTTTTAAATATTTATGTTTTGAGAAGATTTATGAAAAACACTATTAAGTATTTTGGTTTTGAAAAGACTTATGAAAGACACTATTAAATATTTATGTTTTGAGAAGACTTATGAAACACACTTTTAAACATTTATGTTTTGAGAAGATTTATGAAATACACTATTAAATATGTATGTTTTGAGAAGACTTATGAAAGACACTAATAAATATTTATGTTTTGAGAAGACTTATGAAAGACAGTATTAAATATTTATGTTTTTAGAAGATATATGAAAGACACTATTAAATATTTATGTTTTGAGAAAACTTATGATAAACACTATTAAATATTTATGTTATGAGAAGACTTATGAAAGACACTATTGAATAGTTATGTTTTGAGAAGACTTACGAAAGAGACTATTAAATATTTGTGATATGAGAAGACTTATGAAAAACACTACTATATATTTATGTTTTGAGAAGACTAATGAAAGGCACTTTTAAATATTTAGGGTTTGAGAAGACTTATGAAAGACACTATTAAATATTTATGATATGAGAAGAATTATGAAAGACAATATTAAATATTTAAATTGGGAGAAGACTTTTGAAAGACACTATTAAATATTTTTTGTTTGAGAAGACATGAAAGACACTAATAAATATTTATGTTTTAAGAAGACTTAGGAAAGACACTATTAAATATTTATGTTTTGAGAAGATTTATGAAAGACACTATTAAATATTTATGTTTTGAGAAGACTTATGAAAGACACTATTAAATATTTATGTTTTGAGAAGACTTATGTAAGACACTATTAAATAATTATATTTTGAGAAGACTTATGAAAGAGGCTATTAAATATTTATGTGTTAAGAAGACTTATGAAAGACACTATTAAATATTTATGATATGAGAAGACTTATGAAAGACACTACTATGTATTTATGTTTTGAGAAAACTAATGAAAGGCACTTTTAAATATTTATGGTTTGAGAAGACTTATGAAAGACACTATTATTTATTTATGATATGAGAAGAATTATGAAAGACAATATTAAATATTTAAATTGGGAGAAGACTTATGAAAGACACTATTAAATATTTATGTTTTGAGAAGACTTATGAAAGACACTATTAAATATTTATGGTTTGAGAAGAATTATGAAATGCACTATTAAATATTTATGTTTTGAGAAGATTTATGAAAGACGCTATTAAATATTTATGTTTTGAGAAGACTTGTGAAAGACACTATTAAATATTTATGTTTTGAGAAGACTTGTGAAAGACACTATTAAATATTTATGATTTGAAAAGACTTTTGAAAGACACTATTAAATATTTATGTTTTGAGAAGATTTATGAAAGACAATTAAATATTTATGTTTAGAGAAGACTTTTGAAAGACACTATTAAATATTTATTGTTTGAGAAGACATGAAAGACACTAATAAATATTTATGTTTTGAGAAGACTTAGGAAAGACACTATTAAATATTTATGTTTTGAGAAGGCTTATGAAAGACACTATTAAATATTTATGTCAAAAAAAAAAAAATTAAGAAACAAATAACAATGCCGCCAAAGTATAACTTTGTGAGAAATACATTTACCATAATTCTGTTGTGAGTGTCATTATTAGGATCCACATTTCTCTCCCCTGTTACTCTCGTATGCCCAGAAAACCAACCAACATGACGTCATCATCACTAATACCTTTAGCTCCCCGTGTAGTACAGGTCCTCAATAAAAACATGTCACGTGTTTCTGTCACGTGCCATCAGTTCAAGTTCTTTCCATGTCTTATATATCCTTTCATGTCTGTCGCCATTTGTTTTTCTCTTTATGAGCTGTGGTTTCACTCTGCTTCATTGATCATTGTTATTTCAGAACAGGGACTGTCTTGTATTGCTATTGACAAATTTTGTTTATTAATATCCTATCCAACACAATCTCATGTTCCACTGGTGTCCGTCTGTTACTTATCATGAGTTCCACATAGTCTACTTGTCACACTATTTCAATCCATCTGTTCTACGCTAGCACCATGTTATGAAAGTCTTTATATTTCTGGTTGTCATATTTGTTGCTGTCCATGTTTGAGAGACATACAATAAGACAGACTTAATATTTCAGTTCTTGTTATTGTACTCGATGTCTTTTGATTTCTGTATATCAGTGGCGTTCCTCTTGCTGTGTATTTAAAACAATTAATATCAAGGTATTTTACTCCAACTTTATTTATATTGCTGATAAGATATTTATGTGTTTCCAGATCTTGATACGTACATTACATGTGTAATCTAGCGCTGACTCGACAGTTTTGTTTGCTTGTTTAAGATAGTTTAGTAATATTAGATTTAAACTATACTGCAGTGTCTACATGAAAGAAGAAAACAATCGTACACACAATTAATTTACGTTTAAATAATAAAAGGAGTTGCTGCAAAACTGAAAGATTGTGAATTAAACAAAAATTAAGTAAAAAAAAACATCTTTGCAAAGAGACACTTTTACACCAGAAATGTAGGATATTGTTGTTGTCTCCCGTCATCAGCCGCAGTCACAAACAGGAGACAAAGATGAGAAGTGTAGATGGGTTAACGAAAAAAGATGAGACGAAGACGCCAGTGTTAGTTAGGACACATATTAAGGAAACATGTTGGTAGTATTACAAGGCAATCCTAGTTCTGGAATCACATGGAACCAATAACACAGGTAGCCCCATGCTCCATAGGGAACAAACAAGATGATGACATTATTGGATGTATAACTTGATGTCAACATTTCTATTTCAGATTCATATGTGTATATAACTATGATAAACTTGCACTCTGTTGCTCTACTAATACACTTTCATCTGCTTTATGGGTCTGAGATGTCATAGTCATTGGCATCGGGAAAATTCAGAGGAAGATGAAATGGTAGAGGAAAGTAGGGTTAGAAGCTTACATCACGAGATAAAAGACTTAAGAAAGGTACTCTTTTAAACATTCTCTCAGTTGCTGGTATTAGTTACTGTAACTGTCTTTTTTCTCTTGTTGATGTGATCACTGGCCCAAGACAGTATACATGTTGTTAGATGTGTAGTGCGAGCGTATGATGAATTGAGTGTGGGTGCGAATGAAGACGCGAATGTGTTTAGGCTCGTATAGATGTAGATCCTGCAACCCATACTCTCACATGCAGTAATCAAGGATGCTTTGACACTGCAGGCATGTTTCAAGACATTTATTGACGGGAACACACATAATATCAACAGGAACAGTCAGTGTAACAAGGTCATGCTGACCTGACATCGATAGGTATACATTTGGCATTCAAAAAGGTAAACATCAGAATAGACGTGCATGGTCAATAGCAAAGTTCTTCAATAATGACAGTTCGTAGCGTCGCCCTTGGCGTCTCTGACTAAACGAGTCAGATGCCTTAGTCACTTGGACACATAGGTGCAACTTGGCACTCCCCGCCAATTGCACATATCAGGCTGTAGTATAATAGCCGAAAGCACAGGCCTCGTTCTGACGTCGGCCGTGTACTTCTGTTAAATAGGTTATCATCAACCCTGCAGTAATACTTATTGTAGATAGAAGTTCCGCCAATCTGCGGCTCCCACAATATATCTTCGTCACTGGATTTCTGGACAATATAAGACTAACAGTCTTGGATGGCTACCTCGAGCACAAATATATAAGTTCTGAAATGGCGGATCAGTGAGCTGCTGTTCACCCTAGGTAATCCTTTACATGTTCTGCCACCGAAAAGCGTAATAATGCATAAAGGTCGGTATTACCTGGAAAATGAATCCTCAGAACTACACAAGGAATTCTGTCGTCATCCCGACGCACAGAGATTCACTGGGGAAAACTGCCATAGCAGTTACTTCGAAGATTCTCCCCGAAAAACAATGGACTCTTGGTCCCTTCAGAAAAACAGGACCTCCCGGCTTCCCGGAAGTATATCTCACTCCCGCTTAAAAAACCTTCCCATAGGCCTACGCCGAACTGTCAACCTCTGACCCTAAAGGTCAAACACAATGAATGAATAAACAAGGGAAGACAACCCCTAATCAACCTGACATCGCAGGTAAAGACACAATTATACTTATGATACAAACATAAGCAAATAACTTGACAGATGACTCCGTCGAAAATGACAGCAACATTACTACCACCCCCCTGTAAAAAAAAAATGCAATTTTTTTTTTTTAATATGTTCATGAGCAAGATAGCACCAGTATCACTTCTGTGCTCATGCAAACAATGAACCTAATATCAGGTACAATAGAAGAGGGTACAAATCATCTCTCAACATAGGAGAAAATATTTCCTTTAAGCCAAACAAACTAAGGGATACCATTCAAGAAACCTAAGTTGCTGGCAATACCAATCATATATCAAACATTACTAAATAATATAATCATAGCAATATACAAATGTCAAGGCTATTTTAGCAACATATCACTGATGGATGGACAAAATGAAATTTGTTAAATTATCTAAACATCATCCAAATACATTTGTATTACAACATATTATGATATTAAGGACAGACCTAAGTCTGAAAATATATCAGGAAAAACTAGGACACAAGATTTAACTGGAATCATGTGGGCATCTAGACAATATGTCCGCCATCACATTATCCGAACCACGGATAGCTCGCACCGTGAAATGGAAAGGCTGAAGAGCAATAGCATAACGAGTAGATCTCGAGCTCTTCAAATCCTTACTTTGCATAGCCGTAAGAGCTTTTTGGTCGGTTTCCATAAAGAAATGCGCGCCCAGAAGGAACCTTTGTAGCTTAAGAATGGACCAAACCATAGCCAACAATTCACGGTCCAAAACCGAGTAATTCCTTTCTGCCGCATTCAGCTTCCTAGAAATATACATTACAGGATGCAGAGTTCCTGAATATTCCTGCATTAGTGCCGCTCCAATGCCAGTGGAAGAGGCATCACTACGAAGGACAAAAGTCTTATCAATCGTCGGTAGTCTTAAGATAGGATGAGATGAGAACAAATTCTTAACCTGATCCAATGAAGATTGGCATTCTTGGGACCAACGCACCATATTAGGAGAACCTTTTTTCAATAACGTTGAAAGTGGTGCCATAATGGAGGACAGATTCTCAATGAATCTTCCATAGAATTGTATCAATCCCAAGAGACTACGCACTTGCTTTTTTGTCTTCGGAACCGAGATATTTAATATCTTTGAAATGTTTTGGTCCTCTGTCTTCAACAGACCATGACCAACTCGATGACCTAGGAAGGAAATTTCACTAAACCCAACAAAAGCTTTAGAGGGTTTAGCAGTCAAACTATGCTCACGTAGAGTAGATAGCAATTCCTTTAGACCCACATAGTGTTCTTCCCAAGTATCGCTGAAAAGACAGATGTCGTCTAAATATGCAATGACATCTGCACGATCTGATAGAATTCGTCGCATCATGCGCACGAAAGTCGCTGGGGCGTTCATAAGCCCGAAAGGCATAAAATTCCATTGAAACAGACCCCTAGGTGTCGAAAAAGCAGTGAGAGGTTTGGCGTGTTCCGTCAGTGGGACTTGCCAATAACCTTTCGACAAGTCTAGTTTAGTAAAGAATTTAGCTTTAGAAAGTCTAATAAGTAGATCATCTAATAACGGCATAGGTTCAGCATCGAACTTCGTAACTTGATTTAATTTGCGATAATCAACGCAAAGACGTATGTTATTGTCTTTCTTTCGAACAATAACTATCGACGAAGAATAAGCTGAAGTGGATGGTTCAATTATTTGTAGTTGAATCATTTCATCCAATTCTTTCTCGACTTGTGCTTGAAAATGAATAGGTATTGGGTATGGTCTTACTCTGATCGGATTACGATCAGTAAGTATGATGTCATGTTCTATGACATCTGTGTGTCCAGGAATGTCGGTAAGGACATCCTGATATGATTGTAACGTAGAGGATACTTGACGTTGTTCCTCAAAAGACAAGTTGGAAGAGACTGTAACGTCTCTCCACGATTCCGTTGAAGTAAGTGGAATCGTAGGAAGAGGTAAGTTCACGTCAGAAAAAATAGTTTCCTCATCCTGTATAACGGACAGGGCTGAGATGTGACCATGTTGAACTGGAGAGTCGTCCGTCGCCTGGAAAATAGGCTGTAAATAGTCTGGACGTTCAATAAACTCTGTTAGCATATTTATATGGAAGGTTTTATGCCTTCCATCCACATCGACAATATAGTCGACATCAGAAATTTTCGAGACTATAGTGTATGGACCCTTCCAAGAAATGAGAAGTCTATTCTCTCTTGAGGGCAGTAAGACATATGCTTTGTCTCCAGGACAAAGTTGACGTAGGCGTCTTTTCTTATTAGCAAATCGCCTAGCTTTTTCTTTCGCAAATTCGGAAGATGAAGTTGCTAACCTGCACGATTCGATAATCTTTTCTCTAAGAGCTATAACATATTCATATGACGATTGTGTATCATCGTCAATATTATCGGAAGTTATCAAATCGTGTAACAAGGACATTGGCCCGCGCGGTTGCGCGCCAAAGACAAGTTCGAAAGGAGAAAACCCTGTATGCTCGTTGGGAACCTCTCTATAGGCAAAGAGGACTGCAGGTAAAACCCTGTCCCAATCTTCAGGATGATCCTCCGTTATCTTGCCAAGTAAGTTCTTTAGTGTCCTGTTAAGACGTTCTACCAATCCATTGGACATTGGATGATAAATACTACTGAGAGACCTTTTAATGTCTAGCGTAGCCATTACCTGAGACATAACGTCCGAAATTAACTGAGTGCCGTGATCCGACAGTATTTCTCCGGGGAATCCCAGACGAGAAAATACGAGCCAAAGAGCATCAGCGATATCGACAGTTGATATGCTCTTCAGAGGAATAGCCTCTGGCCAACGCGTGCACATGTCCACGCAAGTGAGGATAAATTGGTGTCCTCTGGCTGACTTAATTTTGAACGGACCAATGATGTCTATAGCCATTTTCTGAAACGGCCGAATCGGAATATCTGCAGCCTGAATAGGAGCAGCATGTCTCGGACCCCTAGACTTGACCTCTTGACAAATTTTGCAAGATCGGCAATAAATTCGGATGTCTTTATTCACGAATGGCCAAAAGAATGACGCAAGGACTCTAGTTTTAGTTCTGGAAAAACCCATGTGTCCAGCACACTGAGAATCGTGTGCATGCCGAAGAATTAAGGCTCTCATACACTTAGGCACAAGAATTTGCGAATGCATAGACTTGTCCGAGTGTTGTACCATTCGTACCAATATACCATTCTTCATAGTAATATACGATTTGTGATTCGTATTTTGATTGGGATCCCCTTTCTTTGCAAGAAGGAAGTATTTCTTCAAAGAAGGATCCTCTTCTTGACGTTTAACAAACGAGTCATGGGAAATCACCAAGTGCTCGTCTTGGCTATCAACTTCATTACTATTATCAGATGAAGTTGGGGGATTAAGAGCTTGAGCTCTTGTCACCACTGCATTGACCGTTTGAATGTTTTTTTCTTCCCAACTAGAAATTTGTTGCGGGGTGCATTCCTTAACCCCATGAATACGACCGATTATAAGATCCGCAATAGGATTAGGAAGAAGACATGCATGGACATCTCCTGTGAAGAAAGGAGTGTCAATCCTAATAATAGCAGTAGGATAGCTTTCCATAGTACCACCAAATGTAACACATTTGATTGTTTTTCCAGTGGCACAGCAAGGATCTATCAGAGACTCCTTAACCCCGACGGTAGTACATCCCGAATCGAAAAGTACTGAGACTAGCCTATCATTTATTAGACCTTTATGTAAGATGAGAGATCCTCTCCCATCATGCGCAACTGTAGCAGGTAGAGCAGGAAGAGGGTGACCACAACTTAGCGTAGATACAGTTGATGAGTCAAACAATGTTAAGCATTGGGGGCATTCAGTTGCTCTCCCAAAATCGAAAGCACAACCAGTGATAGCCCTAGAGTTACCACTATCATTTACTGTATTACAGGCTCCATCAAACTCTTGTTGCGCAGAGTTTGCCTGTTGGTAAGGTCTTTTCTTGTTAAACCTAGGTCTACCTCGATTATCATTTCCCCTGTAATTATTTCGACTATCATTTCCCCTGTAATTATTTCGACTATCATTTCCCCTGTAATTGTTATCATATTGCCTATTGTAATCATCATTCCGGTTTGAATCCCGGTTTCTAAATTCACCATCGTCATAATCTTGACGTCGAGAATGATTACCTCGAAAATTTGAATAGTTATTATTTGGATAGCCTTTGCGAAAGTGTCTCAAATTATTACCACTAAAATTACGAGAACTACCATCTTGTCTCCACTGCATAGACGAAGAACCATCATGTGTTGGATTACTCCGCTTCTGAGTGTAATTTTGATTACTTCCCCTATTCCAATTTTGTTGAGCACCCTGAAATTTTTTTTTGAAATTAGGGCCATATGGTGTTGCCGAAGCAGCTGGCAACCCTTCTTTCACTTTAGAATTGCTAACTGTAGCATGGGGATGTGCTGTGGCATACTGACAACAGTATTCCTCCATTTCTTTTAAGTTTTTAGGCTTACGCTCATGAAGGAATGCAAGAAAAGAATCATTAACAGATGACAAAACCTTATCTCGCAATAATAAGTCCATTAGACCTTCATATGTTTTCTCAATCTGAGACAACTCAACCCATCGTGTAAATGTACGACGTATCTTTGTAACAAAATCAGAGAAATCTACTCCATTTTCTGGCAACATTGTCCTAAAACGAAGACGATAGTCTTCTTGTTTTAGTTGATATTTTTTTAGTAATGCTGCCCTGACAACATCATAATTAGTCCTCTCATGTTCGTCTATTGTCATAAGAGTAGTCACTGTGTCACCTGTAAAAAATGGCATCAGTTGTTCAACATATTTTTCCTTTTTTATGTTATGCGTATCGCACAAAAATTGGAATCTATCTAGATAATCTGCTACGTCATCCTTTAAAGGATTGAAATGAGGCAATTTAATCCTACTAACAAACTCCCTTGTCGTACTCGAAGTTGTTTGCTGAGCACCCGTACTCGCCAATTTCAATTTCTCTAACTCCAAAGTTGCGAGTTTTTCATCAAGTTCCATCTTCTGTTTTCTTTCCTCATGTTCCATTTTTCTGATTTCAGCCTCAGCTTTCCTCTCCTCTGCAGCAGCTTGAGCTTTCCTCTCCTCTGCAGCAGCTTCTTTGTCTAATCTCTTCTGTTCCGCTTCTTTGTCTAATCTCTTTTGTTCAGCTTCAAATCTCCTTTCCTCCACCTGCATCTGCAATTTCTTTTGTTCAGCAGCAATATTAGCTTCTCTGTCTAGCCTTTTTTGTTCCGCCGCAGCTTCTCTTTCTAATCTTTTCTCTTCAGCCTGAGCTTTTTTCTCTTCTGCAGCTAATGCTTTGTCATACTGAGCAACAACCCATTGTTCTAACTGTTGACCAGTCTTATCAAGGGCTCTCCCTTGTGTAATAAAGTAGTCCAATGTAGACATCTTGTCTACTGAGATCAGAAACCTGAAAAAAAATTAAATAAATTACCTTATCCCACTTCAATGGGAGACAAGTCTGAAATGCTAGACTTGTATACTCACTTCACTTTCTTTCACACTCTTAGTCTTGTTTATAATGTACCCAAAAAATCACCTGAGTACCTGTGGAAAAAAAATTCCCTTATATCCCACTCACTATGGGCACAAGTCTTTTTTATAAAGAACTTGAATATGTATTTCACCTTGTCTCAATCTTTGTAGATAACAAGTCTTTTATCAAAGAACTTGTATAAATATCTTATATAATATTATTTAACAAACTCTATATGAAGAGTCTACCTTATCAATAATATCAAAACATGACCAAGTATGTGTATGTAGACTGTGCATGACAGTAATGTAGTACAACCAAAAAAAAAATACAAAGACAAAAATACAAAACAATACAAATGGCAACACTGTTTTAACCAAAAATGTGTAGAGAAATACACAAGAAAGGAGAGACCTACAGAATACAAACAAAACAAATCGACAATCAAAACTGAAAAACAGACAAAATATTACAAAAACAACGTTAAGTACAATTACATCACAGCTAACATCAATAGCGACCAATTGTCACTAGCAAATTTCCAAATTAAGAAAATTTGCACCTACAGAACGCTTACAGTAAGCCTCGATCAAGTGGCATATTTACCGTAAGACCCACCAACCGAAAAACCCGCAGAAAAATACACAAAAACAGTAGAAGTAACATAATATAGCAATCAATTTCAATGTGTTGCAGAACAAGTTCAGTCACAGCTGAAACTAAAATAAATTCCTTGCTCCTTGCGAACACAGAAACGAAATGTCAAACGCGCACTGAACGTCAAATCCACTGTAACATAAAGTGGTATTCACGAACCAAAGTTACTATGACCTTCTCAAATTAGGGCTTGCACATTGAATGTTTACAATTTCCACGTACTGTTTACAGACACTTGACCTCCAACAATGTAGCTTGAATGCTCTGACCTAGAAAAGTCTGTTGTTGAATGAAACGTGTAACAACCAGCAGTACTGTTTACAATAGGAACCCGCCTTCTATGCAGTTATGGTCCACGTAGCAAATGCCTAGTAGTTAACTTCAGTACATGTCTTGTTATGCTTTATGTAGCATTATAATATAAATGCTCGTACTGTTTATTTGGGTCAACCGTTGATGACCTATATCTGTCCTGTTGTAGCCAAAACTTGCAAGTGTAGAATTAGCGCTGTGTGTTACGGCTGTCCCGTGTGTAGCTTAGACCCACAGATCAGAAGTGTAATGTGTACTTGTCCTTCTTGTAACTTTCTCGACAAAACTGGAGACATCATACATGTAACAGCCAACCAGGAATGTAAATTTCTGGATCCATAAATGTCAACAATAATGTCAAATGCTCGCTCTGTTCTTTTTAAACCCACAGATCTGGTCCATCAGAAATGTAAGTTTCTAGGCCACATTGGCGACAAGAAATGTATCATAAGAGCCCACGTAACTGGTCCACCAGAAATGTAACTGTCTTTTTTCTCTTGTTGATGTGATCACTGGCCCAAGACAGTATACATGTTGTTAGATGTGTAGTGCGAGCGTATGATGAATTGAGTGTGGGTGCGAATGAAGACGCGAATGTGTTTAGGCTCGTATAGATGTAGATCCTGCAACCCATACTCTCACATGCAGTAATCAAGGATGCTTTGACACTGCAGGCATGTTTCAAGACATTTATTGACGGGAACACACATAATATCAACAGGAACAGTCAGTGTAACAAGGTCATGCTGACCTGACATCGATAGGTATACATTTGGCATTCAAAAAGGTAAACATCAGAATAGACGTGCATGGTCAATAGCAAAGTTCTTCAATAATGACAGTTCGTAGCGTCGCCCTTGGCGTCTCTGACTAAACGCGTCAGATGCCTTAGTTACTTGACACACAGGTGCAACTTGGCACTCCCCGCCAATTGCACATATCAGGCTGTAGTATAATAGCCGAAAGCACAGGCCTCGTTCTGACGTCGGCCGTGTACTTCTGTTAAATAGGTTATCATCAACCCTGCAGTAATACTTATTGTAGATAGAAGTTCCGCCAATCTGCGGCTCCCACAATATATCTTCGTCACTGGATTTCTGGACAATATAAGACTAACAGTCTTGGATGGCTACCTCGAGCACAAATATATAAGTTCTGAAATGGCGGATCAGTGAGCTGCTGTTCACCCTAGGTAATCCTTTACATGTTCTGCCACCGAAAAGCGTAATAATGCATAAAGGTCGGTATTACCTGGAAAATGAATCCTCAGAACTAAACAAGGAATTCTGTCGTCATCCCGACGCACAGAGATTCACTGGGGAAAACTGCCATAGCAGTTACTTCGAAGATTCTCCCCGAAAAACAATGGACTCTTGGTCCCTTCAGAAAAACAGGACCTCCCGGCTTCCCGGAAGTATATCTCACTCCCGCTTAAAAACCCTTCCCATAGGCCTACGCCGAACTGTCAACCTCTGACCCTAAAGGTCAAACACAATGAATGAATAAACAAGGGAAGACAACCCCTAATCAACCTGACATCGCAGGTAAAGACACAATTATTCTTATGATACAAACATAAGCAAATAACTTGACAGATGACTCCGTCGAAAATGACAGCAACAGTTACTAGTACACAGCTCTAGACCACACCCATAAGAGACGATTCTAGAGAACATTCGAAGTGGCGACATTTGTGAGATTTACGCGAGCAACGGACGTGATCCCAAAAGCTATTCGACTCCAGACTTGAGAAGGAACAGTAAAGACTTCACTGAGGACCAGCATTAACTACACCACACTTCAGCAACAAATTGCTGAAAATTGCCGTTAAAACACCAGATTAGCTCTAGTTTTTTTAATATATGTAAAACAAGTTTTACACATTTGCATATACATACCATATGATAATAATGCTCATAGCGGAAATGATTCACAGCGACGCCTTTTTGCCTGTCGCTTGTAATGAGTTTCTGGAGCATCTCTCACAAGGTTCCAACAATAGTCTGCTAGCATTGCTGCATTCCATTTCCCTTGGTACCTTTTTTCGATGGTAGTAATGTCCTGATGAAATCGTTCTCCCATGCTCGTCAATGACAGCACCGCAGTTAGCAGGAAAGAAATCCAGATGAGAGTGTAAAAAGTGTAATTTCAAAGACATGTTGCACCCTAGTCTCTCGTAGCGCTGCAAGAGGGTTTCTACAAGCTCCTGGTAATTGTCAGCCTTATTGTTTCCTAGAAAGTTTGTGGCCACTTGCTGGAAAGCGTTTCCAAGCTAACTTTTCATCACCTGTGAGGATATCATCAAAACGCTGATCTCTGAAGAGATGACGTATCTGAAAACCGACAAATACACCTCCCTTGATTTTGGCCTCACTAATTCTGGGAAATTTATCAGAAGGTATAAAAATCCTGCCCCATTTCGATCCAAGGCCTTTAAAAAATTCGTCATTAGTCCAAGTTTTATGTGGAGAGGAGGGACCAAGATCTTGTGGTAAAATGTTACCATTATGGAGCAGCACAGCTTTTAAGCTCAAATTGGACGAATCAACGAACAGCTTCCAATCGTCGTCTTTGTAGTTGATGTGCAGTGCTGCCATCAGACCCAGTATACCAACGCAAGCAATGAGGTTATCTTTTATTTTGAAATATGGAAGCAGACCTTTTTGCCGAGCACAAAACACAGACACATGCACATGCACATTCTCTTCTAGAAGATTTCATTGCTGCAGTCTGGACCCCAACAGCTCTGCTTTATTTTTTGGCAATTCCAGATCTCTCACTAGATCATTCAATTCACTCTGGGTAATTGTATGTGGCTGTACAGACTCTTCAATAGGCACGAAATCAGGATCTCTTGATGTAGATTCTTTCACGTGTGACGGATGTCCACTGGCCTTATTATCTTCTTCATCATCCAGAGTATAAGATTCTGGTGGGTCAGGAACAGGAAGTCCTTCCCCGTGAGGCACTGGCCGCATAGCACAGGGAATATTCGGATAGGCCATAGGCCACATTTTCTTCATAGAAATATCATGTCCAATTGAATGAGCCATGCAAAAGTAACAATCATTAAGATGGTTTGTCGGTTCCCTACACACCATTGGAACTGCAAAACGCATCGATCGTCCTTTTCGGTTCAACCAGCAGCGCAGATTCGTTGCACAGGATTGACAACATATATGTGGGGCCCAATACCGGTCCTGGTCACAGATCTCACAACCAAAATAAAGGCTGTAAGCTTTCTTAAACCCCCCCCCCCCCCCCCCCCCCCCCCCCCCCGGATCTTGAAAACTAGAGCTAATTCGCGATTTTTAAGTTCATATTCGTGATCATTTTGGCTGTTGTACAGTGTAATCAGATTCTGCTCACTGCAGAATCTAAGGAGTCGCTTTCCATTGTCATTACGTGTATCTTCTCCATATCTTCCGATAACTCCACCCCATCTAGCATGGTCATTTCCAACTCTGGCATTGAAATCTCCGAGCATGATAACTTCATCTAGGCAGTCATCCACTGTCCTTTGAAGCAGCTCGAAGAATTCCTCCTTGACCTCTGCTCTCTCATCCTCATTTGGCCCATACAATATGACCAGGCTGACTATGGTTTCCTTCTTTTAGTTTTACAACCATAATGCGCTCCGAGACAAAGGTTTTTGGCCAGAATGCAACCCACGCCCCCTTTAGCTCTTTCAGATGTGGGTACACCACTGTAGAGCAGCGTGTTGCCATCGAGATTCATGACTCCTTGTCCCTTTTTCTTTGTTTCCGTTATAGCCAGGATTTCTAATTTTGCTTTCTTCATCTCTTCCACCAGCTCCTCTTCTTTCCCATTTATACTTTTTGTGTTCCGTGTTCCGTAAGTCGTAGTCCGTAGTCCGTTCTAGTTCGTCGCCTTTAGAATCAATCCGGTTTTCTCTCTTGTAGTTCGCGTAATCATGTTTTACCTTTGCATGGTGGAGGGGCTGCATCCTTACGGCCTCCATGCAGGCCGCCCTAATCCTTTTTCTGCCGGGCTTGGGACCGGCCAATGCGGAGTTATCTCTATTTTAACCTGTTAAAACTATTTGATTATTAAATTTGTTGCATGTTAAAACATAACAATCATAGTTGATTCGGTTATTATATGTATGAAACCAAACGTATGAGCAAGACTATTATATACATATATATATATAAATATATATAAATATATATAAATATATATAAATATATATAAATATATATAAATATATATATAAATATATAAATATATAAATATATAAAAATATATAAATATATATAAATATATAAATATATATATATACAGTACTTTGCAAAAAAAATGGCAGTCATATTGCTCTGCTAAATAAGCTGAAATCTAATTAAATATGCATGTTCTGCCCCAAATTTGCACTCCACTTAAGTGACCAAACACTACCAAAAGTAAAAAAAAAATTAGCGTAGAGTAACGTCCCTTGATATAAGAGCAGACGACAATTTCTAATGCTAGTGGCAGAAAATGGATACAAAGTCAAAGTCTATGTTAATTTCACAGCTTTGGAATGAAGAAAATCAAACATGTTCCAACATTTCTAAAACCTTGAACATTCCTGAGCGGACTGTCTACAGAGTTGTGAGTAAATTAAAAGCAGGTAATGGAATCGAGCGAAAAGAAGGTAGTGGGAGGCCAAGAATTTTGGTCACAAAGGACCATCGGTGTCTCGCCCAAATCGTTCGGGCTGGGCCAATGAAGAGTGTAGAAAACATACGGCAGCGCATGATCGAGTTGGGAAGCCCAGAGGTATCTAATGCTATTGTCAACCGGGAGCTACACAGGATGAATTACACAAAAAAGCGGGTAATTTCGTCACCATTGCTCACAGAGACTCACAAACAGATGCGCTTGAACTGGTGCCACGAACACCAAAATTTGTCATGGGACAGTGTGATTTTTTTCAGATGAATGTTCTCTTTGGTCTTATCCTGCTCAAATAAATATTTGGACGAAAGGCTCTGTAACGCCTGTGTACCAGCGACCGAAACATACCTAGAAATTCCATCTTTGGGGAGGGGTTTCAGCAAGAGGTGCCACCCCACTGTGTGTTTTCACAGGAATTCTCACGAAAGAAAGGTACATCGACATACTAGAGGGACACCTTCTGCCATTTATGCAGGTCATGTACCCCGATGGGTGCACATTTCAACATGACAATGACCCAAATCATACAGCTCATACCCCCAAAGCATGGCTGCAAGAGAAGAATGTGATAGTGCTGAAGTGGCCCAGCAACAGTCCCGATCAAAACCCAATTGAAAACGTTTGGGCACTACTCAAGAATCATTTAAAAAAGAGTGGACTCAGAGACGTTGAACAATTGAAGAAGGAAGCTGAAAAATACTGGGACAGTCTGACTCTCAATTACCTACAAACATTTGTGGGAAGTATGCCTCGCCGCATCCAGGCTTGCCTTGCTGGAGAAGGCAACATTATATTGTACTGAAACCACTGTTAATAGATAGGGGAGATACCAATCTTCCTCTGGACATACAGTTTTTATTATTATTTGCTTCTATGAGTGTGCTGCGTTGCGAAAATATGACTGCCATTTTTTTTGCAAAGTACTGTATATATATATATATATGTATATATGTATATATGTATATATGTATATATGTATATATGTATATATATATATATATATATATATATATATATATATATATATATATATATATATATATATATATATATATATATATATATATATATATATATATATATATCACACCAGCTGAGGGTTTAAACGGGCTAAAACTAAAGCTTAATTCTTCAAAAAAAGACGGCGAACTGATATAAGTTAACAATTGCCCTGCCAATGCAGCATTGTTCTTGACTTTGGAAAAATCTTGTGAAACTCTCTTGAGATAGAAGCGTCTTTACCCTTCTATCTACAACTCTGCCAAGAGTAATCTTGTGTGAAGGTAGACACCTTTGACGACCCATTTTAGATACTCTTGAGTTTTGGTCAATGGTGGACCACTACTGCAAGGCAGGGAAGGCAATCCGTGACAATCTCCAGTTCTCTTCTCCGTCTGTTGTTTTTGTCTCCCTCTATTTCTCTTTCTCTGGTGATTCCAGCAGAGGGACACTTGTATTTGTCTGGATCTTGGTTCTCTGTTAGTGATCTTGTCATACGTTCTCTATTAGTGATCTTGTGATTGTCTGTATCTTTCTGGTTGTTATTTTTGTTGTCCCTGATGTTACAGAGCCATACAATAGGACTGACGAGACTTTTGAGTTGAAGATTCTTATTTTTGTTATGTCTGTTCCTCCAACTTTGGATGTATTGCTGTTATGAAGTTTGTGTAAGTTCCAGATTGCAATGGGCACATCGATTGGTGTAAATATAGCACAGATGCGACGACATTATATTTTGCGTGTTTATTTGTTTGTTTGTTTAATGCTGGATGTGAAAGTCAACTACGATGTCTTCGTACATTAAAAAAAACACACCCACTCTAATATACATAATATTACCGGTATAGGCATGTTCGATTTCGCCTACCGGTAGATTAAGAATAATGATTTGGTAGATGTCTAGGTAACGGCGGGGAAAGCAAAGAATTTTAAAATTTGAGAAATGTCTGACTAGCCCTCCCACCTACATTTAAAAGTGTGGTATCCCCAGGATTAAAGATATTTCCCCCATTCCCAGTGAAAACTCACGACCTAGCTAACAAAAATTCACTAAAATTGTAAACTGTAGTTTCCAATCAAGTCTCTGACAGAGCCAGTAAGTTCATATTAATTTCATCTTATGTGTGAAGTCTTACTTCAAATATTACATTGTCTGAATATATATCACTGGTAAGAAGTGACATTGACAACTAGTATTTCTTTACAAACTCTAGATTTAATTTTAGGTCAACTTTTTTTTTGTAATGGCAGCAGATGTTACTTAATATCACATCAAAGAGCTAATTTTAGACACATATTTGTGGTTACTACACTGCGCTGGCGATCGTGAGATCCCAGGTTCAAGCCCAGGAGTGTCGCCCACCGGGACTTGGACTGGAATAATTCGAGCCCTGGCGAAGACATTTGAAGTAGTGTCGTCGACCAGGGACTGGAATAACATGAACGGCTCCTGGGCCGACCCAGCTCTAATGGGTACCTCCGAAGACGGCGAGTATCTGCCTGAATGGCGAGAGGACACCTGTCAGCGTACAGTGAAAAGGCGTACTCACGTAAAATCAGTCTCAGGTTAGACATACTAACCGGAGATTTCGCCTCGAGAAATAGCGGGCGTACGATTAAAAAAAAACAAAAAACATATCTCTAGATGGGTCAGAGATTGTTATTAGAGAGCGGAAAGACTATTTGAACCCTGAACAATTTAAACATGTAACATAATATATAAGGGAGGTAATTGTCTTATAAGGGAAATCAACAACGATGTGAGCAATAACTATATCTAAGTGTCATGCATGTTTTAAGGCGGAATAAAGCAGCATTATCTTTTAAAAGATATACTAAATCATTCTAAACAATATTAGATTTTAATAAAAATGGTCATTTATTGTGTGTTTTTATTTGTAGATGTTCTTGTGCTTTATTAGAGTAATATAGTTACATTCTAGATTGCTTACATGGGCAGTCATTATTTCTTAAAACGTTTCCAGACCTTATGGTCTTTTATATTTGAACATGCGCCCTAATATAACCGACTGGGTTGAACGAGACGCGCCTCGCCAAAACGAGGCAAAACTTAAAAAAAAAAAAAATGTAAGGAAGGGAAACCCAAGGCCTGGAAACAGTAAATAAATATTAGACAATCATAAAGGTATGTTTTCAGGCACTCGTAAGAAATAAAGAAGTAGAAAACTAGACAACAGAAAAACAACAGACGTGAGTGGCTTACCAAGGACTCGAATCCAGGACCTTCCGTGCGACAACCCCGCCTAGCTATGCAAGCGAATCACACTATCCTCCTTGCCATCTAGGCATCACCAAAAAATGATGCTCCGATGACGGGTCATTAGTGCATCCCGCAACACATAACACCGGAAATTTACCATGGGCAGTCAAGCATTTTAATGACGCAATCACTTCTGTTGTTCCCCTATTATACAGTATAGGTCAGACTACACAAGACAAAGACCTTAATACTGTATCTAGTAAATGATAGAAGACTAAGAACAGTAAGTACAGGACAGAGGGTAGGTTTTGGTATTGTATAAACACATAAGGAAGGGAAACCCGAGGCATGTAAACAGTAAATAAGTATTTTCTCAAAATGTTAAACCACAGATGGAATTACTATTGTATGCCACACTGGCATGGATAATCGATCTTGGTTCGATTTCTAACCCTAAAATTGACTCGAGAGCAACACGAATCCTATACATCCCAATAGTAATAACAGTAACAACACTTTCAGTCATAACTAACTTTGGGATTGCGCCCCTTAGGTGACAGCACTCATTTGGTTTTTTTTCCTGCTGTTCCTTTCGACGTTTTCTCCTTTCTTCTGCTTGTCGTGAGAGATTCTTTTTGACCAATCTTAGGTGGCGCCGTAGCGAGCATCGCCACTTGGTGCGATCGTCAGCTTCATCCTTCAGGTTGCTGGATGGATTTCAAACAAGCAAGTACAAAATATACAACAAAACAAAGTAACATAAAACCCAAAGATACTAAAATGCATTAGAAAAAAAAATGTAACAGAATGGCCTGGTTTGATAACCAAAGAAACAAGTCAATAAGGCTCTACACTTACCAGATAACTGTAGTCAGTATTACGTCCACCACTTCCCGCCCCATTCCTTTATTGTAGATATTATTGGCTGTTCTGTCAGCAGCTTTCACATTTCTCTATTATTTATTTGGAACTTTTGTCAACAATTAAATATATAGTCATCGTAAACATTGTACACGGGGGTCTCTGATGACAACATTGTGCACGGGAGGTCTCTGATGACAACATTGTACACGGGGGTCTCTGATGACATCATTGTACACGGTGGTCTCTGATGACAACATTGTACACGGTGGTCTCTGATGACAACATTGTACACGGTGGTCTCTGATGACAACATTGTACACGGTGGTCTCTGATGACAACATTGTACACGGTGGTCTCTGATGACAACATTGTACACGGGGGTCTCTGATGACATCATTGTACACGGGGGTCTCTGATGACATCATTGTACACGGGGGTCTCTGATGACAGCATTGTACACGGTGGTCTCTGATGACATCATTGTACACGGTGGTCTCTGATGACATCATTGTACACGGGGGTCTCTGATGACAGCATTGTACACGGGAGGTCTCTGATGACATCATTATACACGGGGGGGGGGAGATCTATGGTGACATCATTGTACACGGGTGAGGAGGGGGGGGTCTCTAGTGACAACAGAAAACCAGCCAAAATGTCATCAACATCTCACAGCTCCATCTGGAGCACAGGTCCTCAATAAAGCCATACCTTTTTGGCCTGTGCATCAATTCAAATGTAGTCATCTATCCTATTCATTGCATTGAGATGTCGATGACAACTGAGTAGTTCCTCACAGACATAAAGTGCAGTCACAATTAAACTTTGTTAAATTTATTTACTAGATGTAAAAATGATCTCACGGCAGAATTCTGCCAAACAGATATCTCCTATCTCACTACCCCATACATGCCAACCCTCAGAGATGAAAAGCCTGTTTTTTTTTAAAAAGTATTAAAAAAAGCCTGATAAAACACGTACCAAAAGAATTAATTCATGTACAAACATTTTCAATTACAGTGGGCTGCATTATAATTGAGACATGCGACCTTTGACTTTTTAAGCAGGTCTACACTTGAAAGAAGTTTTTATTCGTGTACAAATATTTTCAATCAGAATGGGCTTCATTATAATTGAGACGTATGCCCTTTGCCTTTTTTTAAGTAGATCTTCACTTGTTTTAAAACCCAACCAACAAGTGCCTGAGTTTTTAACGCTTCCAAACGCAAATCCTCGAACCCTTCCACAAATGCTGCTTGATTGTAGTGGTTAATTTTTTATTCACGTGATCTATCATTTCACTGAATATATATATATATATATATATATATATATATATATATATATATATATATTTATATATATATATATATACATATATATATATATATATATATATATATATATATATATATATATATATATATATATATATATATATATATATATATATATATATATGTATATATATATATATATATATATATATATATACGAGGGGCGTTCAGAAAGTAATGCACCAATTTCTCAGCTAATAATAAAGATAGAAGCATGAAATTTTGTACACTTCAAATATGGCATGTGCCAATTGTGTGCACTAAATTGCACTGCAACTGGCCAAATAATACGGCTGCCCTAAACCGTTGAATTGGAGCGTGTTAGCAACTTGCGTTATAAGCAGCGAATTGGGATAGAATTTCTCGTTGCAGAGAAGGAAACTGTTGTGAACATTCACAAGCGTCTATATGATGTGTATAGAAGTTTTGCAGTCGACAGGAGTACAGTCAGTCGCTGGGTTCAGAGAATCAAAGAATCAGGAAGTTGAGATACGGAGCTGCTTGATCGGCCGCGCTGTGGACGTCCTGCCACAGCCACCAACACAGAAATGTTGAAATGCGCTGAGGGCATTATTCTTACTGATAGGCGAATCACTACTCAACATTTGGCCTTACAGCTGTCAGTCAGCATTGGTAGTGCAAATGCAGTTATAAAAACTCTCGGATTTTCTAAGGTTTGCGCAAGATGGGTTCCTCGAAGTCTCACAAATGACCACCGATTGCAAAGGAAATCAATTTCTTCTGAATTGTTGGAGCGTTTCAATGCTGATGGAGAGAGCTTTTTGGCTAAGATCGCTACAGGTGACGAAACCTAGGCACATCATTATGAACCTGAGACAAAAAGACAGTCAATGGAGTGGCATCATCCGCAATCACCACGAAGAAAGAAAGTCTAGACAATTCCTTCAGCTGGAAAGGTCATGATCACTGTCTTTTAGGACATTGAAGGTGTGATTCTTGTGGACGTTATGCCAAGAGGAGAGACAATCAATTCCCAAGCTTGCATTAAGACATTGAAAAAACTCAATCAACGTTTTCGCAGAGTTCGGCCGCACAAGAATCCAGCAGACCTGCTTCTCCTTCACGACAATGCGCGACCTCACACAAGTCTGAAAACACGGGAAGCAATCACCAAATTGGGTTGGACTGTACTACCCCATCCACTCTATAGTTCCGATTTGGCACCCTCTGATTTTCATCTATTTGGTCCACTTAAAGATGCACTCCGTGGGACAAGGTTTGAAGATGATGAAGGAGTGATTCATGCAGCGAAGAAATGGCTACATGATCAAGACAAAATCTGGTACCGGCTAGGAATACATGTACTTGTTTCGCGCTGGCATAAAGCCGTACAAGTTGATGGGGATTATGTTGAATAATACCGATGTTTACATGACATATCCATGTATATTGTGTATAAATTTCATGCTTTTTGAATAAACCGATCCTGAGAAAAACGATGTGGGGCATTACTTTCTGAACGCCCCTCGTATATATATATATATATATATGTGTGTGTGTGTGTATATATATATATATATATAAATTGGTAAAAAGCATGTATAGAAAGTATGTACAGCTGTACAAATCTGAAAACCAAAAAAATGTACAGAAAGTATGTACAGATGTACAAATCTGAAAACAAAAAAATGTACAGAAAGTATGTACAGCTTTGCAAATCTGAAAACAAAAAACGTGTACAGAAAGTATGTACAGCTGTACAAATCTGAAAACAAAGCTGTATTAAATACGGGTAACCTGTAATATGTAAAAGCCGTTTAAAGAAAATAACAATCAACACATCAGCTTTTGCGAATACCAAGTTAAATATAGCATTCATCACTATCACACCTAACACAAGCTCTGATCAAACACTACTTCAAAAACTCTAAACGTATAAAATACAATTTTAATAAAAGATCTAACCTACAAACTCAAACCATTCATGGCGATCCTCATTCACAAAGACTATCAGTGTAGCGTCTTACACAGAGACATCCATCAGCACACACATTTTATAAGAGATATAATTAACTACACACACCAGAAGGGTTGCCAGTCGTCAGTTCTTTCCCTTGACCAAAAAGCACTTTTCACAGAATATCACACTCCTACCTTCACAAAACGTTTGATAGAATATCACACTCATACCTTCACAAAACGTTTGTTAGAATATCACACTCAAACCTTCACAAAACGTTTGTTAGAATATCGCACTCATACCTTCACAAAACATTTGTTAGAATATCACACTCATACCTTCACGAAACGTTTGATAGAATATCACACTCATACCTTCACAAAACTTTTGTTAGAATATCGCACTCATACCTTCACAACACTTTTGTTAGAATATCACACTCATACCTTCACAAAACTTTTGTTAGAATATCACACTCATACCTTCACAAAACATTTGATAGAATATCACACTCATACCTTCACAAAACTGTTGATAGAATATCACACTCATACCTTCACAAAACGTTTGATAGAATATCACACACATACCTTTACAAAACGGTTGATAGAATATCAAACTCATACCTTCACAAAACGTTTGATAGAATATCACACTCATACCTTCACAAAACGTTTGATAGAATATCACACTCATACCTTCACAAAACGTTTGATAGAATATCACACTCATACCTTCACAAAACGTTTGTTAGAATATCACACTCATACCTTCACAAAACGTTTGATAGAATATCACACTCATACCTTCACAAAACGTTTGTTAGAATATCACACTCATACCTACACAAAACGTTTGATAGAATATCACACTCATACCTACACAAAACGTTTGTTAGAATATCACACTCATACCTTCACAAAACGTTTGATAGAATATCACACTCATACCTTCACAAAACTTTTGATAGAATATCACACTCATACCTACACAAAACTTTTGATAGAATATCACACTCATACCGTCACAAAACTTTTGATAGAATATCACACTCATACCTTCACAAAACTGTGTGACAGTGCCGGGTCTTCTATTTATAGCTTTCTACTAGGTGACTGTAGCAGGCCTAGTTAGTTCTATTCAAGTAGTCCACTTCTCCAATTGACTTATCTTCCAAGTGAGAGTTATCTCTTTTACTGGCCCTTTTCGCCATAGTTGGGGTTTCTTGGATGATATATGGTTCGTCACTTTATTTCCCAGGATTCGTTCTTCTCTCCTTGTTGTTAATTAGCGACTGATTCGTATTAGTGGCTTTTCTTCCCTAATCTATGCTCTATTCCTCAATCTCTTCACACATGAAAGCAACTGGAGTGATGTGATTCAACTTCAAACAATTTTATTTACATGAGTCAATATCCATGATCTTCAAACATTAATTCATTAGACACTATTTTTAAATTCAAAGTCTTTGTGTCTCCTACTTGATTCCATCAGATATCTCAAAGTATAAGTATATATTGCCTCTCACTTATTTCTTTAGGTACATAGACTGCTAAAATTCGTTCTCAATTTCTATTTATTTTCCTCAGGATTCTTACAATGGTCTCTCTAAATCCTTGGGGTCATGTTCACTCCTATCTCAACCTAGATAGTCTTAACTCCTTTAAAATGCAGCATTTCCAAATCAATAGTTATACCTGCAATAATCAAACAAATGTCTAATACTCATGTGGCAGCCTCAATACTTACGCTGACATGAGAGAGAGCGCAGGATATGCCCTTATAGACGTCAGAGCTTTTCAAACTCTTACTTATTATTCTCGACGTAGACTATACCTCTCCTTTAATTCAGGACAGCTAATCCTGTATATCTACTGTACATGAGTTGTCCACTTTGTACTTAGTCTTCTCAAGTTCACCTTCAATGTTCTCTTTTTGTTGACTGCTCCCTTAAACCTGAGCAGCATTACCCTCTTGTAATTCGTTGGCTGTATTTCTGAAAACATGACTCTCTAATTAATATTGGTGCCTAATAAAACTCATCTTCAAATGTTCTTCTCTTGTTGATCGCTCCCTTAAGCATGAGAAGCATTACCCTCTTGTAATGTCTTGGCTATATTTCTGCACCACGGTTCTCTTTTTACATCAGTTTATACAAGATATGATAAAAGTCATGAAAAGTCAATCTTACAAGAGTCAAAGAAATTCCAAATACTTATCACAATTCCTACTAGACACCCCTATAAGCTAGCCTTATGTTTAAAGCACAGTTTAATCTAGAATCCAGAATTCCTACCACTATTCAATCTAGAGCTATCTACTTTCTCTGTATTGTACTTCTGTCAACCACATGGTTTTACTATTTGAGCCCAGCAATTTCACATATTGCTTCGTTGGGTTCGCCGCCTGGACTGATTTCTTTTGTCCTTCAACTCATCATCCCGTCATCCGTTCCCTGTTTTCCAGTCATCTGATTGGTCCGCCAAGCTCACCCTATGCCGCTTAATGAGCTGTTCTCAATTAACTGTTTACTCATTTTTTCTCGTGCGTTCGTTAATGTCTCCTACTCACAAAACCTGTAAAGGGCGTAAGTTAATTGTGGTCTCCCTTTGAGGTTTTAACTAAATTGTTACTTCTCCTTCTTAATGCCTACTAAAAATCGTCCTGATAAGTAAATTTCTCAAACCCTAACTGTGTACTCGTAGAAACAATGTAAGTGTAAGCTAGCCTTATTTTCAATAGCTTTGATTTAAAGGGTTCTCTCCCATTCCCTCTAAGTATCACTGTACCACATTTTATCTCCCATCTCTAGAACAAATAGCCCTTTACTCAGGTTATTCAGATTTCCTAAACCATATATTTACACTCTTCTATCTTATTGACACCAAATTACTGTTCCTTTGAACTTTAAGTCCAGCACGATTAATGCTGTGAAGACCCAACGCTCTTATCCGGCCTTTTGGCTAAGATCAAAGTGTCTAGGCACAGGGACCAATACAGTGACATTCATGTGTCATTAGGTCCTTTGTGTGAGAACACAGAGGATCACTACAGTGACACGTGTTGTCATTGGGTCTTCCTGTATTGGGACATGGGTCTTGACCAGGGCCGGGTTCAGCGTGTGCCATGCAACCTCATGCGAGGCAAAAAATAAGCGACCTCATGCGAGGAAAAAAATATGCGACCTCATGCGAGGAAAAAAAAAAATCTTATCCGGCCTTTGGCTAGGATCATGTGTCTGGACACAGGGACCGGTACAGTGACATTCATGTGTCATTAGGTCTCTTGTGTGAGAACACAGAAGATCACGACAGTGACACAGTTTGTCATTGGGTCTTCTTGTGTTGGGACATGTGGTCTTGACCAGGGCCGGGTTTGGGCGGGTACTAATGCGACCTCATGCAAGGAAAAAATATGCGACTTCAAGCAAGGGAAAAAAAAAATATCCGGCCTTTGGCTAGGATCACGTGTCTAGACACAGGGACCAGTACAGTGACATTCATGTGTCATTAGGTCCCTTGTGTGAGAACACAGAGGATCACTACAGTGACACAGTTTGTCATTGGGTCTTCTTGTGTTGGGACATGTGGTCTTGACCAGGGCCGGGTTTGGGCGGGGATAATGCGACCTCATGCGAGGAAAAAATATGCGACCTCATGCGAGGGGAAAAAAAAATCCGGCCTTTGGCTAGGATCATGTGTCTAGACACAGGGACCGGTACAGTGACATTCATGTGTCATTAGGTCTCTTGTGTGAGAACACAGAAGATCACTACAGTGACACAGTTTGTCATTGGGTCTTCTTGTGTTGGGACATGTGGTCTTGACCAGAGCCGGGTTTGGGCGGGTACTAATGCGACCTCATGCGAGGAAAAGATATGCGACCTCAAGCGAGGGAAAAAATAAAAAATAAAAATAAAAAATTAAAAAAAGGTGACAACTGTTG
Organism: Oreohelix idahoensis; assembly: GCA_024509875.1. Lineage (NCBI taxonomy): Eukaryota > Metazoa > Mollusca > Gastropoda > Stylommatophora > Oreohelicidae > Oreohelix > Oreohelix idahoensis. The sequence goes on from JAMPIV010015669.1 coordinate 74,235, forward strand.
ATAGAATATCACACTTATACTTACTTACTTACTTAGTCGTTCCCCTTCTACCGTGAGGTGTAGAGGTTTGGAAGAGAGAGCGCCAGACTATTCTATCGGCTGTCTTCCTCCTGGCCTGGTTCCATTCTAGTCCTCGGTCCTTCAAAGATTGTCTAATGTTGTCCTCCCAGCGGACTCTGGGTCGTCCTCGGGGTCTGGATCCTTGGCTCTTTGTTTCCCTTGCTTGTCGTGGAAGCCGATCTTCTCCCATTCTGCAGACATGGCCAAACCATCATAGTTGGGACTGTTCTACTTGGGTCTGTAGGGGGTGGCATTTTAGGCCTTGACGTATCGTCTGGTTGCGTACCATGTCTCTTCTTGTTACTTCAACCACCTTCCTCAGATACCTCATTTCTGAGGTTTGGATCTGGCTTTTATGGGCTGTAGTCATTGCCCATGACTCGCATCCATATGTCAAGACTGGGACATAGGTGGAGCGGTATACAGCCATCTTCGTTTTCTTACCAACCTCTCTCTTGCTGAGGAATCCTCGATTTATGGCCTGAAAAAGTCTCCCAGCTGCTGCTTTTCGAGGGGCCAACTCTTCTTTGATGCCTCCCTTTCGGTCTATAATAGCTCCGAGGTATTTAAAGTGGCCGACCTGCTCCAGGACCTGTTCTCCCAGCTTAATCTGATGTCTTCTTTCTTCTCGTGATATCACCATGGATTTTTTTTAGAGCTGCTTATGACCATCCCTCTCTTCTCCAGCTCTTCCTTCCAGACTTGCAGGTTGGATTGGAGATGTGCTTCTGATTTAGCAATCAGGGCAACATCATCAGCAAATGCCAGCTCTGAAATATAGACCTGTCTCATCTTCCAGTACCCCACTGAATACTTTCTTGTTCTCTCCTTACATGCCTTGATGACATCGTCCATAAGGAGTATGAAGAGGTAAGGTGATAGGATATCACCTTGTCTTACACCAGTGGTGGTCCTGAACTCTTCTGACTTATGGTTTGCTGTCCTCACATAATTTCTGCAAGACTTGTAGAAGCTCTGTATAGCATGAATCAGAGGTGCTGGAATATTCTTCCTTGCCAAACAGTCCCAAAGTTTGCTCCAAGGGACCCTGTCAAACGCCTTTTCCAGATCTATGAAACAAAGATGGATCTCACTCTTATACTCAAGGGCCTTTTCACTCAGCTGTCTGAGTGTGAAGATTAGGTCTTGAGTACTTCGGTTTATATCACACTCATACCTTCACAAAATGTTTGATAGAATATCACACTCATACCTTCACAAAACGTTTGATAGAATATTGATAAGGGTGGATTTAGGCTAAATGATAATGGTGCGCCACAATGCCAGGTACGTTAGCTCCGTATAAGATTGACGACCACTTGCCACCCCTATCGACACCTGGTATTAAAGTGCAAGATGTAGGTGTCTTCTCTGATTTTAGGATGTTGCTGTGTATGTGGTAGTAGAACAGTTCACAGGGTATAACACAGGCAACATGATGTGTAGAGTCATAGAAATGGTAACTTCGTTGTATAATTTTTTCCATTTATTGCACGCCACAAAACAGTCAGGATATTTATATCATCAACATAGTTCAACGAGTTCAGCATTCAAAATCATAGAGTTCTAGTTCGTGAAGCTGTATAAATAATATATATAAATTCTGCAACAGTGTCAGTTCCAGATCATCACTGTTCATAGACAATAATAAATATTCCCTTTCTGATGCTAGCAGATCAGATGTATACAATCAGTCCGTTTACTGTCTGCACGTGAATAGCATACATGGATTACAGGTCAGCTCGACCTTTATAATGTTTCTAAGTCTAACCATCTGACTTGGACGTGATCTCTGATATAACGAATCCTGGAACACAGACAATAGTCTTGTTGGTCTAGAGCGACCCATATATATATAACTAGTTCAGGTATAAAGATACCGGTGACTTAATCCTAGTCAAAGTACCTCTCCATTTTGAATCACACAGGCGAGCAAAAAGGCGACAAAATGACGAACCTCTAGATGATAGCATAAAGTTCGATACAAGAGGAATTACCTTATTTCGGAAAATCAACCATGAACATATGCCTCCAGGCAGGCTTGAATAATACTGGGAAATAGTCTAGTTAGCTAACTAACTCACAAAGACAATGTATTTCCCTCAGAAAATCACAAGACGCAGGTCGCGTCTGCTCGCTACTTAGACCATTTCTAAACTCCCCGAGCTGGCCGGAACAACAAACGAAAACCAAGTCGAGACATGCGCAGAACGACAATCTCTGAGTCGCCGTTCACAATAAGACGATTCTAAGAACATTCGAGATAAAAGTCTTACACAGTCGCGCCTTTTATGGTCATGAAAAGAAGCGTTAAGAAAGGTTTCAGACATCTACCATAGTTGACTGGTACTACCAAATAAGGAGATGTGGTCACGCTTCGTTCAAGAAATTATAGACCGAACGTGTCTCTATACAAGAGGAGGTAAACTCCTAAAAAATAGCAGTATCAATATTTCGGGTTCTGTCCCTTTGACTGTAAATATATATAATATACATTTCAGTCAAAAAATGATCATACATACGAAAAATGTTTATACAAACGAAAAATAATAATGATCCGTGCGTAACATTACCGCACCCTCCCGGGAAAAAAAAATGAAACTTTTTTTTTTTAAATCCTGGAGCCGGAAAAAATCTAGGCTCCTAACGCACGTATGATGCGCGGATATATACCTAACAAATTAGCTCAACGCATGGAGCGACACTGAGATCATATCTCAGATCCTTAGAGAAAAAATTTATCTAAGTATACGCTTATATATTCCAGGAAGGTGCCACCAACACACGCCACAATGATGGCAACATCATAATGAAAATCAAATTATTCTCATACCAATATATGAAATTAAATATATTATTATGGTATCATACAATGTGTTGCAAATAGCGGTGTAATTTACTAATATACCGCACTATATTATTACATTATATAAAGCAACAGTAATTAATAAGTAATACATGTGTTGATCTTCGTTGACATAAAACATTCAATAGAAGAAGATGTGGACATCATCCGCTCCCAATCTAGGACAGGACTTGATATCCTCAAAGTTCCACAATGGACATAAACTCGCAGACTTCAATGATGTGCTGCGAAAATATCAATAACACAAATCTTAAAGACAACTGGTAAATCTCTTAATACAATCCTGAAAATAATTTATTTAAATGTGGCCGAGTGATCTTTTGGCCCGTATATCACTAACTAAGCCTTCTTAGATAATTACATGGTACAATGTTATAAATTCCCCCCAAAAAAGTGAGAAAAAAAATCTACTAACATGTCATTATAATATTGGACTGTATATCAGGAAATATATATGACAGAAGAATCATGTGGAATCGTGTGGGCATCTGGACAGAATGTCTGCCATTACATTATCCGAACCACGGATAGCTCGAACCGAGAAATGAAATGGTTGAAGAGCTATGGCATAACGAGTGGACCTCGAGCTCTTCAAGTTTTTGCTCTGAATAGCAGTAAGCGCTTTCTGGTCGGTTTCCACAATGAAATGTGCGCCTAGAAGAAATCTTTGTAACTTCAGAATAGACCATACCATAGCCAATAACTCACGGTCTAAAACCGAGTAATTCTTTTCTGCAGCATTTAATTTCCTAGAGATATACATCACCGGATGCAGAGTATCAGAATACTCCTGCATTAGTGCTGCCCCAATCCCAGTTGACGAGGCGTCACTTCGAAGAACAAAAGTCTTCTCAATAGTAGGTAACCTAAGAATAGGTGGAGATGAAAATAGGGCTTTAACCTGGTCCAATGAGGATTGACATTCTTTAGACCAGCGGATCAGATTAGGCGACCCTTTCTTCAATAAAGTAGAAAGCGGTGCCATAATGGAGGACAGATTCGGAATGAATCGTCCGTAGAATTGGATCAAACCTAATAGACTCCTTACTTGTTTCTTCGTCTTAGGGACCGAAATGTTAAGTATTTTTGAAACATTGTGGTCCTCTGTCTTTAAAAGACCATGACCAACACGATGACCTAGGAAAGAAATCTCACTAAATCCTATAAAGGCTTTAGAGGGTTTTGCAGTCAAGTTATACTCGCGAAGAGTAGACAGTAATTCGTATAAACCCAAATAGTGATCTTCCCAGGAATCACTGAATAGACAGATATCATCTAGGTATGCTATGACATCTGTACGATATGCGAGAATTCGCCGCATCATGCGTACGAATGTAGCAGGGGCGTTCATAAGACCAAAAGGCATGAAATTCCATTGGAATAAACCCCTAGGTGTAGAAAAAGCTGTAAAAGGTTTGGCACGTTCAGTTAGCGGGACTTGCCAATAACCTTTAGACAAATCTAGTTTGGTAAAGAATCTAGAATTAGAAAGTTTATTGAGTAGCTCTTCTAATGAAGGCATAGGTTCAGCATCGAACTTCGTAACTTGGTTCAATTTGCGATAATCTACGCAAATGCGAATGTTATTATCCTTCTTTCGAACAATAACCATAGACGAAGAGTATGCTGAAGTGGATGGTTCAATGATTTCCAAACGTATCATTTCATCCAATTCTTTTTCGACTTGAGACTGGAAATGGATAGGTATTGGATAAGGTCTGACTCTGATAGGATTGTGATCAGTTAGCACAATGTCATGTTCAATGACATGTGTGTGTCCCGGGATGTCTGTAAGAACATCCTGAAATGTTTGCAACATCGAAGAAACTTGTCGATGTTCCTCAGCGGAAAGATTTGGAGAAACGGTCACGTTTTTCCAAGATTCCGTAGAATAAAGTGGGACCATAGAAAGAGGAAGATTGACATCAGAAAAAGTAGTTTCCTCATCCTGTATAACTGACAGAGATGAGTACTGACCATGAGGTGCTTGAGAATTGTCCGTAGCCTGGAAAATAGGCTGCAAATAGTCAGGTCTTTCATAAAATTCCGTGAGCATATTTATGTGGAAAGTTTTATGCTTTCCATCAATATCGACAACATAGTCGACATCAGAAATTTTGGAGACTATTGCATATGGACCTTTCCATGCAATTAGAAGTCTGTTCTCCCTTGAAGGAAGTAGAACGAGAGCTTTGTCACCTGGACAAAGTTGTCGTAGACATCTATTCTTATTTGCAAACTGCCTTGCCTTTTCTTTAGCAAATTCGGAAGACGAAGTTGCTAGTTTGCATGCCTCGATGATCTTTTGCCTAAGAGCAATGACGTACTCATAAGAAGATTGAGTCTCATCGCTAATATTATCGGCAGTGATTAGATCGTGAAGTAAAGACATAGGGCCGCGCGGTTGCGCGCCAAAGACAAGTTCAAAAGGGGAAACCCCGTATGTTCATTGGGGACCTCTCTATACGCAAAGAGAGCCGCGGGTAAGACCCTGTCCCAATCCTGAGGATGATCCTCAGTTATTTTACCAAGTAAAGTTTTCAGAGTCCTATTTAAACGTTCGACCAACCCATTAGACATTGGGTGATAGATACTGCTGAGAGACCTTTTAATGTGTAGCATAGACATTACCTGTGACATAGTGTCTGATATAAGTTGAGTGCCATGGTCTGACAATATTTCTCCGGGAAAACCCAAGCGAGAAAATATCAGCCAAAGAGCGTCTGCGATATCAGCAGTTGAGATGCTCTTGAGAGGTATTGCCTCTGGCCAACGTGTGCACATATCGACACATGTAAGGATAAATTGATGTCCTCTAGCCGACTTAATTCTAAAAGGACCGATAATATCTATTGCCATTTTTTGAAAAGGGCGAATAGGAATGTCAGCAGCCTGGATAGGCGCAGCATGTCGTGGTCCTTTAGATTTGACCTCCTGACATACTTTGCAAGAGCGACAGTACATTCGTATGTCCTTGCTCACAAATGGCCAAAAGAAAGCCGCAAGAACCCTCGACTTTGTACGGGAAAAACCCATATGTCCAGCACATTGCGAGTCATGAGCATGTTGCAATATTTGCAATCTCATGCTCTTAGGCACAAGAATTTGTGAATGAGTGGACGTAGTCGAGTCTTGTACCATACGTACAAGTACGCCGTTCTTCATAGAAATCCAAGATTTTCTATTAGTATTTTGATTAGGATCACCTTTTTTTGCTAGAATGAAGAATTTTTGTAAAGAAGGATCTTCTTCTTGCAATTTGATAAATGAGTCACGTGTAATAGTCAAGTGACTATCTTGGTCATTTACTTCATCATTATTAGTTAATGAAGTTTGAGGTGGATCCAGAGCATGTGCTCTTGTGACCACCGCATTGGTAGCTTCAATGTTTTGCTCTTCCCAAACAGCAATCTGCTGTGGGGTACATTCCCTAACTCCGTGAATACGACCAATAATAAGGTCCGCAATAGGGTTTGGAAGTAGACACGCGTGGACCTCTCCCGTGAAGAAAGGAGTAGCAATGTGTATTATAGCAGTAGGATACTTTTCCAACGTGCCACCAAATGTGACACATTTGATGACCTTTCCTGTAGCACAGGATGGATCTACAAGAGATTGCCTAACCCCGACAGTAGTACATCCAGAATCAAACAACACTGAGACTGGATTACTATTTACAAGCCCCTTATGTAATATAAGAGAACCTCTCCCATCATGAGCAACATTAGCAGGAAGAGCGGGCAAAGGATGACCACAGCTTAAAGTACTAACGGTCTTTGGGTCAAATAAAGTACTGCATTGGATACATTTATTTGCTCTACCAAAATCAAAAGATGAGCATCCGATAGCATTATGGTCTTTATTATCATTAACCTGTTTATCTACTCCCTGAGATTCTTGTTGAACAGAGTTTGTCTGTTGATATTTTTTTCTCTTATGTTGCGATCTACCGCGACCATTATTGCCTCTGCAATTATCATTAAAGTCTCCACATTGGCCACCAAAAATGATAAGGGTGGCATTGTGGCGCACCATTATCATTTAGCCTAAATCCACCCTTATCAAATATCACACTCATACCTTCACAAAACGGTTGATAGAATATCACACTCATACCTTCACAAAACGTTTGATAGAATATCACACTCATACCTTCACAAAACGTTTGATAGAATATCACACTCATACCTTCACAAAACGTTTGATAGAATATTATACCCATATCTTCACAAAACGTTTGATAGAATATCACACTCATACCGTCACAAAACGTTTGATAGAATATCACACTCATACCTTCACAAAACGTTTGATATAATATCACACTCATACCTTCACAAAACGTTTGATAGAATATCACACTCATACCTTCACAAAACGTTTGATAGAATATCACACTCATACCTTCACAACACTCTTGATAGAATATCCCACTCATGCCTTCACGAAACGTTTGATAGAATATCACACTCATACCTTCACAAAACGTTTGATAGAATACCACACTCATACCTTCACAAAACGTTTGTTAGAATATCACACTCATACCTTCACAAAACTTTGATAGAATATCACACTCATACCTTCACAAAACGTTTGTTAGAATATCACACTCATACCTTCACAAAACGTTTGATAGAATATCACACTCGTACCTTCACAAAACCTTTGATAGTATATCACACTCATACCTTCACAAAACGTTTGATAGAATATTACACAAATACCTTCACAAAACGTTTGATAGAATATCACACTCATACCTTCACAAAACGTTTGATAGAATATCACACTCATACCTTCACAAAACGTTTGTTAGAATATCACACTCATACTATGACGGTATTGCCTTCCGTGCTTTGCAGTAGTGGTCCAACAGTGGCCACAATTCAAGAATATGTAGTAAAGTTTTCAATGGTATCTACCTTCGCACAGGATTACTCTTAGCATAGATGTAGATAGAAGGGTAATGACACTTCTATTACAAAGGGAGTCTTCACAAGATATTCAGATAAGCGAAAACAATGCTGTTTTGGCTGATCACGTTAATTCTATAATCTGCCGCCAACTTTTGTGAAGGAATTAAGCCCTTATTAATTTCAGCTCGTTCAAGCCCCCACCATTGATTTACTCAGTAGAATTCTTACTATTCTGGTAAACCTCTATTTAGAATGTGTGTAGTAAATTGACTGAGACAAACATGCAGTAACTTTAAAATGATTAAATCGAAGTTTAATTTGTATAATTATAAATAACAAATTTTAATAATCAATTAAGTTTTAACAGTTTGAAAAAAATTTGAATAGTTTAAAAGAAAAGTTTTCTCATTGATTTATATTAGAGATGATGGGGAAAAGTTCACTTTGGGAGCGTATCATTTTCACTTAGCTGCCAATAGTAGTTTCTGCATCCGCTGATGGGTTCTGTGTACACTGCTCTCACTCGCAGCTGGACAATATTAAAGGCGCTGCATGTTCCTAGAACGTAAAGGAGTGACTGCCAAGCTGGTCCTGCGTCTGTCTATAAGACACTCTTATGATGGCATCTCGCACAACGTAAGTTCACTTTTACCTTCACTTGGTTCCAGAGATAGTAATTTCTGCTGATACCACCAATAACTATGGTAAAGAATAGAAACGAAAAGCGCTTCTGAGTATTGCGTTTTCAAACACATGATTATGGGTCTCTATCTTCTCATTCCACCATCAAATTTATCTCAGAATTTACATCTTTCACTTCTTAAATATAATCCCACGGAATAAACTTTCTTTATATTTAAATTGAGTAGCTTTAGCTTTACATTGCATTTAAATGAAAAGGTTAATAATACAGATAGAGTATGTTTACATTTACGTCTCCACTGATTGAAAAGTGTTCACAATATAAATTGAATATGTTTGCATTTATGTTTACACTGATTTGAAAAGTTTGAAACTTCCATTAATTTAAAATGCATATTTTTACATAGACATTTACACTGGTTTAAAACTTGAAAGCTTACATTAATTTTAAAGTGAATATGTTTATATGGAAATTTACATTGCTTTGAACTGTAAGTATTTATACTTAAAATGTACATCATTTCTTTCATCTTTCACTTCCTGCTCCGTAATGAGCTTGGGACTACTTTCTGCTTTTAGTTCTAATTACGAAACTAGCAATAAAGCAATCATCAGCCCGTGCAGTGGTGGTTCATGAATAATCATTCTATGCGCTGAGGTTGCCAGCCTCAAATTACTATGACATCCACGAGCAATTTTCACATAATAAATTTCGCATGGCAATATACATATTTATGTTAGTTCCCATGTTAATAATGAAATATAGAATGTAAAATGACAACTTACACTAATCCTGGCTCACAGACCTTTTGCTCAGATGAATAAAAGAGACTTGAATCGGCCTTTTACACACGTCTGGGGTGTTGTTAATTTAATACGTTCCCTGTCTGACGTCGTGTGTGTTCCTTCAGTTTCCTCAGTCCCGGTTTCCTTATTTAATATGAAAGAGATTTACTGGGCTATGAAAAACCGTCCTAATTCTCCAATAAAAGGTGTCGATATGTTAAGAAGGAATTCTGAATTCTAGGCTTCATTCTAGCAAGGTCTGTTATCTTGGCAAGCGATTTTTACATTGGATCAACACTGAAACGTGTCAGGTTATATTCTCGGTCTCCCTCGCATCTGTTTGTTATGGAGTTAAATATACGACCCAATCATTTTCAAACAGGCGGGTGAGGGTGTGGTACTTTCAAAATAATCCATGTGAAATAAGTTGTGTAAAGCAAGAGGTCAGGTATTACTATATGGCAATAAGATATACGATGCTCTGTGTACAGACTCGCGAACATGTCGTTAACCTCAAATGACAACGTGTTCCCAAAGTAACAATTCATTATTTTATCAGAAAGTAATCTCTTATCTGTGTCTGTCCATCAGTTGTCTCCCGGTATTCCAAGCACTGTTGATGCGCGCACCCTTCTTATCGGTGATTAGGCAGATATCGCTGGGTGATGTTATTAATCTGCCACGGCCAAGTTTGGTACAAAGGAATTTTACCAACCTGCCTCTCGTAATATTATCTCTACCTCTCCTTGCAAATGTGAGCTGTTTATCATCCACAAGGAGTGTCAGATAACAGACAAGACACAATATACTGAGAGTAGTGAAAGGGTACTTGAAAATATAAACTATCTGCTACATATGAAGAAAAACAGAAAGTGCGACAATTGAAAGCACGCAATAAAATCAGTACAACAAATGCACTGATTACTGCCGGAGTCAAACAGAGATCAAGAGGGGCGCCCCATTCTGTCACACATACATTCACAAAACTTTTAATAGAATATCCCACTCATACCTTCACAAAACCTTTGATAGAATATCATACGTATACCCTCACAAAACTTGTGATAGAATATTACACTCATACCTTAACACAAATGTATTACATTATAACAAAGGTGAATGACCGTCTGACAGGCTGTCACAGAGTGCTCGAAGGTTTTGTCTAGATTATTTTAAAATTCCTTACTTTTCTTTTCCTTCACATTTTGTCTGTTTTCTCTACGGAAATATTTACACCTGTGATCGTTTCTTTAACTGTTTTTCAAGTCTTCACTAATAGTCCTGTCATTCTATCCAAATTCTATCTTCTTCTACAAAGGCACTTAAAAGCATTTCTTTAAGGATGTCTATACGATTTATTCGCTTAGTCGAATCGACAGTGGTTCCCAGAGTATCATATTTCCGTGTTCAGTGGTCAACTGGAGACCGTCGATAAATCTTTTACGTGTCTTAGCATGAGACGGGAAATAATTAACTTGGCGTGGGAATCAGGAAATGTTTTAACTTCATGCAAACGAGTGCTGAGTTTTAAGATCACTTGCTGATTAACCGTGGGGAGACAACGCACGCTTATAAGTTATAGAAGAGAAGCCTCAACATACCTCATACATACAAGTATATGTGATTGAGAGTAAACGCTACTAAAGTTCTATTTCTTAAGCTGTGATAAAGTCCTGAGCGGTAAGCAAACTCTCAGTATTCGCTTAATTAGCTAACTCTAATATCAAGGGATTAGTTAATTGATGTAAAGTGTGAAATACTTAATATTGTGGTTTTAACTCTTTACATTAGATTGATAGCTATTTGCATTTATGTATTATGAATGTTATTGATGCATTATAATGATGTAAGTACTGGCTGATATGAGAAAGTACTACAAGCTAATTGTATTAGGAAAGTGATGAAGAAAGCTGTTGTGAACGAGAGAAGAACCATGTTGTTCAAGGAACGAGTGAATGAAATAGCATTCCTCCAATGCAGTCACGCATGAACGCACACGGCCAGGCGTCTGCTTGTAACAAAGGTTGACCTGACTGATCTGACCAGTGTGAGACTACCGCTAGACAGGAATTTGTAAACAAATGGACAGTCGCCTTTAAGGAAAAGACTGACGGTACGGTTCAGGTAAATATATTATTAGGCACCATTCTGAGACGAAATGTCCCGAGTGGCTGTAGTTAATATATCTGTAAAACAAACAGAAGATTGATTGCCTGTATTGTCTTCCACAGCCCAGTTGCAGAATCCTAGCCAGTTTCTGGATTTTGATTGCTGTAAATTGTTGCGAGTAAACCGCCTAGTTGCTCTATGCTACAGAGAGAACTAGTGCTTACATCTCAAACCCTCCAGCGGTGATCACAAGTCAGCAACACTGAGCAGTCTATAGCATATGAGCAGTCTACCGATTTAAGCAGTCAACACCTCGTCAGCACCTGAACATCATAACCCAACTGCACAACCAGGTTAACGGAAAGCCTAGTCATCTCTTGGACTGTTGCTCAACTGAATCAAATTCTCCAGTTGGTAATCCCTACCTACTGTGACGCCCAGGAGAAGTCCAAGCAGATAAGTCTACTTAAAACCCAGGCCAAAATCAGAATTCACTTATCCAAGAAATAGCCATAGGAATAAACTTTCGTCAGTGAGGAAAATAGCCTCTTACTTCTTATCTGAACCAAAGACACTGACAGTTCTAAATTTCCTAGTATTTCTTTTTTTCAAAGTACATGTCAACATTGATTTTATTTTCTACTGTAATTAAAGTAATTATGTACATTCTGTAACTCACCATCATTCTGAGTTTGACTTAGTAGATTGTATGTTCTGTTCAGAAAAACATTCTCAACCCTCTTTGTATTACCTGTTACTATTAGTTCATCTTCAAAAAGATTTGAGTAAGAAAGAGTTAGTCGTCGCCAGAAAAATACAAGAGTTGGCAGTCTAAAGGTGAGAGAATCACTGACACCAACCTGTGCCCTTCTGTTAACTCTTTCCCTCAACACTAGCTCATATCTGTGAAAACTAGTGTCTAAAGGTCTATGTGTTTTTTTACACATCTTCCTTACTATACAAAACTCTTTATGCGACAATTGAATTCTCATTCAACGTCAATTGGAGTGCACCACTAACTATATCTGCGACACAGGCTACGTGGTTAGAGTACTTTCCTCTTGTGGCGTAGTTACCAGGATGAAGGATCGAAATCTGGTAGCATCACACTCCAATCAACCCAGATATAAATGGGTACCTGATTCTACTAGTGAGTTAGAAAGGACAAAAGTAGCTAGAAAGGGAACTGGTCAACCACCGTCATAAAATAAAACTCAACCTAGTAAGACAATGTGTGTAACACGTCATTCCCCTACTACAGATCTGGTATGGGAGTAACTCCCCCGTATCTTTTTAACATAGGTGAGCATTTTAGGACATGCAATAAAATTCTCTACATCAAGCCTGAGAGTAAGGTCTGGTAAATCATACATTTATTTACACCTTCAGGCTAACATGATCTGTCTGGTAGGTGTGTCCTCTCTTTCCTTAAGTTGGTGTTCTTGCACTAGACTCATTTATAATAAAGTTGTCTTATTCTTAAGTCGTCTTTTACCTTTCTTCGTCATTCTCATTATCTTCTTCAACTTCTTTGCTCTGTCAACATTTTTTAACGTGATCGTTCAAAATCACACCTCGTATTTAATTTTAAATTTAATCTTTCCTTTCTTGGCAATTTGACGAAATGTTGTCATTCAGAACACCTTGCTTCGTTAGACGCTATTGTGAACGGTTGGGTACTGTCATACTGGCTATGCGAGAGTTCAATTGATAACGTAAACCTCTAATTAAACAAGCGACTGTTGGCAGTCAAAATACCTTCGGCACTAAGCCACCTGAGACACAAAGATTGTCTACCTTTCTTTTTCAGTGATTGTTTGGCCTGCCGTCGCAAGCCGATGCGAGAAACATGGGACCTGCTAGGAAGGAACCGGATAGTTGGATGATAGGCGTATCGTGAGGAGGGGTTTAAGAATTGTTACAGATTAGCAGGTAGACAATATAATTTGAGGCTCAAAAGAATCCATTACGTTCTCACACAATCGCGGTGCACAAATGGATGTCCCAGAGCATTAATCTCATTTCATTCCAGTGTAAAATTAATTCTAAATGAGTTTTTAAGGAGTTCGCACGGGAGAAAAGGGTGCCGCAGAAATGTGAGTTTGCACATTAAGTGTTTGGCGCATTTCTAGAAAGAATCTAGAAAACCTACAACCGGATAGCATAATTCGCAAGATTGGACATCATGAACTTCCTATATTACAGAACAGAAATCCACGCCCGTGTTGGTACACGTCGGTGGCGCCAGCATTTTATTCATTTTTGTATGGCGTTCACTTACTCGCAAGTTGAATGGCCATTATATCAAGTTTATTTTATTCAAAAGCTTGCTGCTTGAACCAGATTTGGTTACTCAACACGTTAGGTCATGAAGTGAATTCAATTACCCAAACGTGTATTGTACGACGTAAATTTATTCAAATGACTGCATCGCCAAGTTCGTTAGCCTCCCCTTTTGACGTCAAATAAAATAAATAAATAAATACAAATTGTCCTGGACTCAGTTTTACAAATGAACGATGCGCTAGAAATACGAGACTTTTCGGGTATATCCTTCGTCAACGACGAATACAAATTGAAAAACACAGATGGGAAACATAGATATGGTGACAGAAGAAAAACTAAAGATACTGGAAACAAGTGAAACAATTATATGAACAAAAAATGAGCTACACAGAAAGATGAAAAGCAAAAAGATGGGTAACAGAGGAAAAGTAATACTAGACAAACAAATAAAAGTATAGAACAAGACATAATTAAATATCAACACAAAGAAACTGCTAAGCAATAAAAATTCAACAAAATAAAAAGAGGTAAAAAATAATAGAATGGCCTGACTCGATAACAAAAGCTGCAAGTCAAGTTGGTATCAGATCTACCTCCTACCGCCCCCACTCTCTCAGTTTGGATGATACATTATCACTTTTCTCTCAGTGGTTTTTGTTTTTTCATTTATCTATGAAATACTTGCTTGTTTTGAACTGTCGTGAACACTTAAGACCTCTACACCTGACGGTAGAATAGGAACGACTAAGTAAGTGAACACTTAAGACCTCTACGCCTGACGGTAGAAGAGGAACGACTAAGTAAGTGAACACTTAAGACCCCTACACCTGATGGTAGAAGAGGAACGACTAAGTAAGTCAACATTTAAGACCTCTACACCTGACGGTAGAAGAGGAACGACTAAGTAAGTGAACAATTAAGACCTCTACACCAGACGGTAGAAGAGGAACGACTAAGTAAGTGAACACTTAAGACCCCTACACCTGACGGTAGAAGAGGAACGACTAAGTAAGTAAGTAAGTGAACACTTAAGACCTCTACACCTGACGGTAGAAGAGGAACGACTAAGTAAGTGAACACTTAAGACCTCTACACCTGATGGTAGAAGAGGAACGACTAAGTAAGTAAGTAAGTGAACACTTAAGACCTCTACACCTGACGGTAGAAGAGGAACGACTAAGTAAGTGAACACTTAAGACCTCTACACCTGACGGTAGAAGAGGAACGACTAAGTAAGTGAACACTTAAGACCTCTACACCTGATGGTAGAAGAGGAACGACTAAGTAAGTCAACAATTAAGACCTCTACACCTGACGGTAGAAGAGGAACGACTAAGTAAGTAAGTAAGTGAACAATTAAGACCTCTACACCTGACGGTAGAAGAGGAACGACTAAGTAAGTAAACACTTAAGACCTCTACACCTGATGGTAGAAGAGGAACGACTAAGTAAGTAAGTAAGTGAACAATTAAGACCTCTACACCTGACGGTAGAAGAGGAACGACTAAGTAAGTCAACACTTAAGACCTCTACACCTGACGGTAGAAGAGGAACGACTAAGTAAGTCAACACTTAAGTATATCGTCATCGTAAACATTGTACTTGTGGTTCTAATGATAGAAAGAAAGAATATGTCTACTATATCCTCAGGCATGTCGTACCAGGTGACTAATGAGGTTGGGCATGGGGCTAGCAACGTCATCATGTAGAACAAATAGCCACATAAACCACCTCTGTAAGAGTATGTGACTACTTGATACAGGCTGCCTGTAAGGGGACTAGCCACCGTGGTGGTCCGGTGACACATAAGGTGTGACGTTGTACACAGATTTGGATTATTATGTTCAGTTGGACTAACCAGATTTCTAGCAAGTCTCTGACAGTAACAGTACGTTCATATAAATTTTCTTCGTATGTGTGGATTCTGACTTAATCAGATATTACATTGAACGAATATATTTTACTAGTAACGAAGATGGGATATCGTCACCTACGCATTTAAAAAAAAATATGGTTGTTCGTCCATCACGGGTGATGAAGACCACTCTGTTCATCCAATTATTTAGGAATAAGTTAGGTTAGTCTATGGGTACGAAGGTGACTGATGAGCCCGATGCGGGCCTTGAAAGATCTCGGACAGTGTGGGCAGGGAATGTTTGCTTCATGTGAAGGTTTTATTTCACGGTCCTTTCTAGCTTGTCTCCGCTGTTCCGCTGCTGCTCTTCTGGATGATTCGCATGCTGCTGCACCTTTACGAAGAGATGTGCGCCAAGCAGTTCGGTCTTGCGCAGCAGCTTCCCATGTGTCTGGGTTTATGTCAAAGGTTTTCAATGACGTCTTTAACGTGTCTTTGAAGCGCTTCTTTTGGCCACCATGGGAGCGTTTACCCTTCTGCATCTCACCATAAAAAAGTATCTTTGGCAGTCGATGGTCTGGCATGCGGACTACATGACCTGCCCAGCGAATCTGTGACTGCATCAGAATAGTATCAATACTAGGGATACCAGCTCTGTCAAGAACGGCGGTATCCGGGATCTTGTCTTGCCATTTGATGTTCATTATCTTCCTGAGACAGACTGTATGGAAGTGGTTTAGCTTCTTTACGTGGCGCCTGTATACAGTCCATGTTTCACATGCATATAGCAGCACTGGAAGCACCGCAGCTCTGTACACCTTCAGCTTTGTCTGTAGACTAATGCCACTTCGATGCCAAACGTTGGTGTATAGTCTGCCAAATGTGCTGCTGGCTTTGGAGATCCTGGTGTTCACCTCATCATCAATGACAATGTTCTGGGATAGTGTGCTACCAAGGTATGTGAATCTGTTCACAACATTCAGTTTCTCACCATTAACCTTGATGACTGGCTCAGTATAAACTGTGCCAGGAGCTGGTTGGTACATGATTTCTGTTTTCTTCGTGTTGATGGTAAGCCCAAAGTTGGCGCAGGCTTCGGAGAATCTATCCACACTATGCTGCAGATTAGCCTCTGAGCCAGCATTGAGGGCACAATCATCAGCAAACAGAAGATCTCTGATGGTGTGTGATTTGACCTTGGTTTTTGCTTGAAGCCTCCTAAGGTTAAACAATTTTCCATCAATACGATAACTAATGTCGATTCCTGTGTCCCCGTCTCTAAAAGCATCAGTCAGCATAGCAGAAAACATGATACTGAACAGAGTCGGTGCAAGTACGCACCCTTGTTTAACTCCATTTGAGACGGGGAAAGGCTCTGATAGCTCACCATTTTCCTGAACTCTAGCCTGCATTCCATCATGCAGTTGCTGCACTATTGTGATAAATTTCTTTGGGCAGCCGTAGTTTGCCATGATCTTCCATAGACCCTCTCTACTCACCGTGTCGAACGCCTTTGTCAGGTCGATGAAAGCTGTGTACAGGTCACAGTGCTGTTCTTGGCATTTTTCTTGTAGCTGTCTTGCAGAGAACACCATATCTGTGGTTCCACGTTCTTTCCGGAATCCACACTGACTTTCAGGTAAAATACCTTTGTCAAGATGAGCCGTAAGGCGATTCAAAAGGATTCTGGCGAATATCTTCCCAGCGATTGATAAAAGAGAGATGCCTCGATGATTGTTGCAGTCTTGGCGATTACCTTTACGTTTATATAGATGTATAATTGAGGCATCTTTGAGATCGTGTGGGATGGTTTCACTCTGCCACATTTGCTGGAAGATCATATGAAGTTTCTCTATCAGAACTGCACCGCCATCTTTATAAACCTCAACAGGAATTGAATCGGAGCCAGGGGCCTTTCCACTAGACAGTTGACGAATCGCTTTTTTAGTTTCCTCCAGAGTTGGTACATCATCTAATGCTTCATTTATAGGAATCTGGGGCAGGCGGATGATGGCTTCGTCGTTAATAGATGATGGCTGGTTCAAGATATTATTAAAATGTTCAGCCCAGCGTTGGAGCATTTTTTCCTTGTCTGTAATTAGTGTTTTTCCATCTGCATTAAGGAGGGGAAATGATCCTGATGATGTTGGACCATAGACCGCTTTGAGTGCAAGGTAAAAGTTTTTCAAGTCATGGCTGTCAGCAAAGCCTTGGAGCTCATCTGCTTTATTACTCAGCCATGAATCCCGCATCTGGCGTAGTTTATGTTGGACGATTCTACACATGTTGTTGAAAGCGTCTTTCTTGGATGTAGATTTTGGATCATTTAAATATGCTTTATGGAGATGGTGTTTCTCAGCCAACATCTGCTTTATATCATCTGAGTTCTCATCAAACCAGTCATTTTGTTTCTTGATGGAAGGACCCAGGACCTCTGTAGCAGTGTTGTAGATCTGCTCACTTAGGGCTGCCCAATTTGTTTCCACACTTTGGCCGTCTAGCGAGATAGATTTGAGACGGTCTTCTAAGGTGGCAGTAAATGACTGTTTGATTTTTGTCTTCTTTAGTTTGATGACATCCAGCCTCTTTTGAGTTTTCTTCCCCTGAGGGCGCCTGGCTGGTTGGATACGAATTTTAAGTTTAGATACAATGAGGTGATGATCAGTCCAGCATTCGGCACCACACATGGACTTGGTCACCCGGACATCTTGCCTGTCCTTCTTCCTAACAATTACATAGTCAATTAGGTGCCAATGCTTTGAGCGAGGGTGCATCCAGGAGGTCCTGTTGCGGGTAGGAAGTCGAAAAAATGGTGTTGGTGACAAGGAGGTCATGTTCTGCGCAAGTCTGGAGGAGACGAAGTCCATTACTGTTACAACGACCCACGCCGTACCTACCAATAGTGCCATTCCAGGAGATGTTATCTGAGCCTACTTTTGCATTAAAGTCACCAAGAATGATGAGCTTATCTGCTTTAGGAACTGATGCAATGACTGCATGTAGTTCTTCGTAAAACTTATCCTTGACATCATCCTGGTTTGTCATAGTTGGTGCATACGCGCTAATGATGGTGGCATGTTTTCTTCCATAGAACAGGGGGATCTTGACCGTCATGAGTCGGTCATTTATTCCCTTTGGGAGCCCCGCTAACTTGCTGACAATTGCTGTTTTGATCGCAAATCCAACCCCTGCTTCTCGTCTTTCTTCAGTTCCTCTTCCGCTCCAAAAGAATGTATAACCTGCACCCTTTTCGCAAAGTTGGCCCTCACCTGCAAGTCGAGTTTCACTCAGTGCTGCTATGTCAATGTTGTACCTGGCCAGTTCTCTCCCAATCAGGGCAGTTCGTCTCTCAGGTCTGTTTGCGTTAAAGTCTTTGTCAAGTAGAGTGCGCACATTCCATGCGCCTAGAATGAGGGGGAAAAATCTGTCCTTTCTTTTTCTTATATGTCGACCGCCGAAGTAGGGTACCCACCAACCGCGGTAAGCTGGTTAGGTAATGGTGAAGCAGGCAATGTTTAGGGCACCTTTTCTAGCCCCTTCCTCATGCCATGGAGGCGAGCAGTGCTTTCCTAAAGAGGGCTGCTCAGACACTCAGGGGGCTGCCGAATCCCACTGCTGCTCCGATCAGTGGAAGACGACCATATGGCCTGAGCCGCCTGTGTGTAGGTCTGCGACTACGACTGCCAGCGTACCCACGCCTGCCGTTTCGCCGCTCGCCCATCGCCACAGGACTTGTTGTGAGTGGATGGATGAATGGATGAATGGATGAAAGAGTGACTTGCGCGGTGATTTGGATTTAAGTGAGGAAGAGTTGCGCAATTCGTCGACCTCACTCTCTCACTTCAGTTCCAACTTATTTATTTATTTATTTACTTTCTCAAACCAGCGGCACTTGAGCTTTCCAGCCCTTTTGGCCCAAGGACATGTCATTGCGAGGCTTGGGAGCCAGTGGACTTTCCTTCCATCCCGGTCAGGGGCTTTGCTCCTTCCCATCCACAGAGGGTTTATCTGCAGAAGCCGTTCAGGTTATTCAGTCAAATTCCCGGTCGATGACACTCCTACAAATGCCGGCGCCCGGGCTTGAACCTTGAAAACCTGGTCGCTAGCACAACGTCTTAACCATTACACCAGTGCGGCTCCACGCTCCAACTTATTAATTATAACGGGAACAGTTGTTACTTAATGTCACATCACAGAAGTGCTTTAAGATACATTCATAGATGCCTGAGAGATATGAAATGAGATAGTCATATATGGGAAACAACTCCTGAATTAGGAATGGTTTACGGATGTTTATAAAAGGGAAGCAATATTTTTAATTACAAGGGGCACACCGTAATTATAGAAAAAATTATATTTAAATTCTCAATTTTCTTTGCTTATATTTAAATCAAAATTTCTTTGCAAACTTGTGTTGGACTTATTACATACAAATGAGTTTTAATAAAAAATGTATTAAATGTTGCATTTTATTATTTTTTTTTTTACATAGTTTAATTATAATAAAAGTTATTTACTTAGACTTTTTAATCAGCTATTAATTATTAGTAGAAAAAAAACTTGATGAAGTATTATTCGTCTTCTGTAGAGGGTGCAATATATTTTCGTTGACATATTGAGTATTTCCTATGAGATACATAGTACCGCAAAAACTAAACTTTATGAACATACATTAGCATATGGGCAGATTAACTCACTGCAGAACTCTACCAACACCTATTTCTTATCTTAGGTCCCCCTTTATTTAGAGTATACAAGGAAGCCTTGGAGAAAAAAGAACTCTCACCAAGCTTAAACATGTCATGTATCACTATATGGGACCTAAGACAAGGTCAGCGAACCAGAGCTGACCAAGACCCTACTCCACCTCCAAGTGGTGGTCCTGGAAACAGGCTTCATCACTGCAGTCTGGCTGAGTGAGTAGGGATCGAAGAGGTAGGGCTAACCCGGTCCCAAAAATGCTGTGCTGAAGTCAAATGTGTCCGCCGAAAGGCGCAAATATCGCAGCCTTGCTGTAAACGAACACAACGGAAACAACGTCCTTTTCAGGACGAACAAAGAAGAAGAAACAAAATATATCACTATAACACAGGGTTTTTTAGTTGGGTTCCGCGGTACACTTGGGAACACTCGAGAAGTCACTAGGGGTTACGCGAGAAATTGTGATTGAACAAAAATATAAACGTCGTACTTCAATGAACTTTGTGCACCTAGCGATGTTGTCGCTCGCAATGGTGGACAGTGACCGAACAGCCTCGTCTGGCAGTGCGCTATAGCACCGTGTTCATTCGTGTACATGCCACATTTCGTTATCATCTTGTAGAGAAGAAATTTGTGATCAGGCTTTTAGGCCTATTTGGATGAGGTGTTAACACAAAAAAATTGTCGGCAATTAAAAATTTAAAAAAAAGGAAATAGTCAAGATTCTTCTACAGACTTACATTAGAGTTGATATCGCTGGTGTAGAGGGGCAACCGGAGACACAAAAAAAAAGAGAAAAAAGTAGACTACTGAGTTGGCCAAAATAAAAATGATCCACAGAAAAAATTATTCTCTACTCAAAAGAGCACTGACAGTTGTTATTGAACTATTATATTTGAAACTGACTAATCACGCTAACGTATCATGAGCGGGTGATATAATCATTGTTATGAAGAGGTTCTCTGAGAGCTGATGATTATTTCAAGGGCTCCTCCATGATAAAAAGGTTGAGATAGGCTACTAATACCTAAACTATGTTTTGATGCAACTCTCCTTTAAACCTAAACTACAGACCAGTACAGCTCTTAATTAACCATAATGGCAGCAGATACTACTTAATATCACATCAGATAAATAATTTTAGGCATCATTCCCAGATGTATGAGAGATGTCAGTGAAGATGGATAAGTATGGGAAATAACTCGTGAACTAGAAATCACGATCACAAGTATACATAAGGGAAGTAATATTTTTTGTTCATGTACCCAGGGAAACTACATTATTAAACAAAAGTTTCTACTTTCTTAAAATTTATTATTAATCAAAATTATTTTGCAAACAATTCCTTGACAGTGCTTTTCCACTTCACTCTTATAATTTGTTTACTACCTTTTGCTTTGTTTATAACTATATGAGCGAATTGACTAGAAAATTAAAGTTTTCTTTACAAGACTATTTAAGCAGCCATCAATAATTTATAAAATCGCGTTAACTCTTGTTGCACTGACTTATATATAATATCTGATCTTCCGAGATACAAGGAATGAACCAGAGCTGGGTCACTGTTCGAAGGATGGCCACCGACCGAACAAAGTGGAAGTAGTTTGTTGCTGCCATACAAGACACCACCAGGCGTGATGGCCACAGACTGCGTTGACAGTCAGGGGCTAAGGGTCAAAGAAAAAAAACTTAAACTTTGATCAATTAATTTGTTGTATGGCCAGATGAACACACAGCAGAACTCTACTGACATTTCTCTCCTTTTTTAGCCCCTCTCCCCTTTCCTTTCTACTAAACTTATACACAGAAGCCTTTGAAAACTCTCACCAAGCTTAAACACACCATAAATCACTCTAATACCTAAAATAAACTCTGAGAAAACACTGAATAAAAACTACTGACTAATATCGCTTTTGAACGTTGACTATAACATTTTAACAAAAACTGTAACTAAACTTAACTTATTCATGGCGACTCTTATACACGAAGACCAGCAGTCTAGCATCCAGAACAGACACATCAATTAGAGCACTCATTTCATAGGGGACATAATTAACTACACTCACCAGAAGAGTTGTCAGTCGTCAATCATCTCCCTTGACAAAGAAAAAAGAGTTTCGGTAAAGTATCACTATCATACCTTCACACAATGTTATTACATTGTAACATAGGAGAATACTAATATAGTAAATGAATTACAATTCTCTACATGAAGCCTGAGATAAAGGTCTTGGTAATTCGTACATTTACTAACACCTGCAGGTTAACACGATCTGTCAGACTAGAGAGTCCTCTCTCCCCTTTACTTTATGTTCTTGTAGTAGAACCATAATTAGAGAACCTTAGAAACAAGATAACTTGATTAAGGTCACTGTCATACAAGGGAAAAATGAACAGACGTTGCTTGACTATGAATACGACACCAGCTTTTTCCAACCAAACGATAAATGTATAGAAAATATCCTGACCACATTCCTACCTGCAGATAAATGCTTCTATGGCAAGTGTCACAAATAGCCCCCGAGAACCAAGCCCAGCTTACGGCCTTCACGTGTGGCTCAATTTGAGCCCGGCGGAACTGTTTCCACTGACGGGAGAAGGGGCGAAAGCGAGTCACTGGCGCCTTAAACCTAGCAGATTTCGGGCAAATAGGGCTCGTGATCCTTGGTTGGTACCGTATCTGAGAGAAGACAAAACTCTTAATTCAAACCACCGCTGCGGGAATATCCGTTTACGAGAAAGGCTTCGGGAGTAAACCCTGATGATAAATCCGAATTCTGAGTCCTTAAGGCAGTCTAATGTTGATTCGACATTATTCTGGCAACTCCTGCGACGTGGCTGGCACCAAACTATACCGGCTACTGCCATTCCTTTGGATCTACTGGCTGCGTGGAGAGGGAGAAAATGCTGCACGGGCAACAGCTTGATCTCCATGTAACTGTGATCGTGCGCATTGGAAAGGACATTCCCATAGTAAGTTATGACTGAAGGGGCTATTATTATTATTATTACCACACTCACAGACTTACGTAAAAGTAGCAGACCTACAAATAAACGTGCTAACAATTTACAATAATGGGCATAGGAAAATGGAAGAACAAAGCGGACTTTTCTATTTGGGCTAACACCAACTTCTTCTTCTTCTTCTTTGACCCTTAGCCGCCGACCGTCAAAGCAGTCAGTGGCCATCACGCCTGGTGGAGTCTTGTAGGGCAACAACAAATTGATTCCACTTTGCTCGCTCGGTGGCCCTCCTTCGTACAGTGCACCAACTCTGGTTCATTCTTTGCATCTCGGCCTCAACAGTCCTCCGCCAAATTGTTTTTGGTCGGCCTCTCTTTCGTTTTCCTTCAGGGGTGCATAGCATAGCTGTTCTTGTGATGGCATCGGGGTCTCTTCTGAGAAAATGGCCAAGCCAGCTTCAGCGTCTGCCAGCTATAATGGTGTGCATGTCCTCTTGCGCGCTCCGAGTAAGCAGATATTGGATCGTGATGGTTTTTGGCCAAACGATTCGGTGAATTTTCCTTAGGCATGTTGTGTGAAAAGATGACAATTTCGATATTTCCTTCTCTGTAACTCTCCAGCATTCCGCACCATAGAGAAGCACAGAAAGCACACATCTCTGATATAATCTTAATTTTGTCTTTGTGCTGTACTGAGAGGACTTCCAGATGTTGTTTAGACTAAAAAAGGCTGTTCTTGCTTTGTTCATTCTGTTGTTGATGTCTTTACTTGCTCCGCCGTCTGCTGTTACTATGCATCCTAGGTATGTGAAGGTGTTTGTCTGTTCTAGTTACTTATTCCTTACTGATATGGGCTCAGGGTTGCTCACATTGAGCGTCATGACCTCTGACTTCTTCAGATTGATGTTCAAGCACACATGATGGATATACTTATTAAGTCTATCCGTTTTTTCCTGGATGTGTTGCTGTGGATGTGCTAGTAGTGCAATGTCATCTGCATATTCCATATCTTCTAATGTAGAAAATGTAGTCCATCTTATTCCTCTTGGACTGCTCTCTGTTGTCTGGCGCATCACTCAGTCTATGACTATTAAAAATAGAGTTGTTGATAAGGGGCATCCCTGTCGTACTCCTGTCTTCACCTTAAAGGTTATTTTCTCTACCCAACGCTACACGCAAAGTTCGCATAGAGGCGTTTTATGATTGACACTATGCAGCTTGGAATTCCATAAGTCCTCAATATTTTCCATAAACCGTCCCTATGTAAGTAATATAATAGGCGCAAAACGATTTTAATTTGTTGAGGGTGGGCGGACTTTTATATAATAATATATACCGATCGATTGTGGAGGATGAGCTGACTTTTATATAGCAATATACCAGCTCGATAATGGCGGGTGTGTGGGTAACTAAGGAGAGATAAGTAGGTTGCAGGTAATTACTGGTGTTAGCTGGTTGGTGGGGGTGGTATTGACTTTGGTTGGTGGGGGTGCCGACTCATGGGTGTAGCTGGTGGGTTTTTGTGTGGTTGTATTGTGTTGTTTGTTTATACAACATATTTTACAACATGAAGACAATATTTATACTATGTATATATATACAAATACATGTAGACAACATATATACATACAATATTTAGACAACATAGATAACAAAGGTAAAGGTTTTTTAATAAATATATTTAATATCACTGTGTTTTGTTACAGCTGCTGCCCAGAACAAATATATATAGTTTTTTTAATAGCAATAAATATATTTAATATCACAGTGTTTTGTTACAGCTTCTATCCAGAACAAATATATAGATAAAATATAAAAAATCGATAATGGCGGAAAATATAAAAAATCGATAACGGCGGAAAATATAAAAAATCTATAATGGCGGTGTAGGTCACTAAGAGTGTTTTTTAAGGGAGAGGGTATTGGTTTTGGCGGGGGTGATGACTCATGAGTGTCTGTTGGGGTGTAGCGTCGGAGTAAGACAAGGTATAAGCGGTGTGGTCTGGGTGGTATTGCTTTTGGTTTGTCTGGTGTGTTGTGTGTAGGTATTTTAATTGTTGTATTGTGCTGGTATTGAGTTGTTTCTTTCAACAGTATATATACATATATACAACAAACATAAAAATCGATAAAATCGTGCACTCTTGAGATAAAGAGGAGAAATATAAAACATCGATAAATTCGCTTAGTATGAGTTTTATAGAGGAAGATGGCTAATGAGCGTGGTGTGATGTTGATTTTTGAGTGCGCGAAGGGGTATTGGTTTTGGCTGGCGGGGGTGATGCCGCATGGGTGTGTGTTGGGGTGTAGCGATGAGTAAGACAATGTTTAAGCGGTGTGGTGTGGGTGGTATTGCTTTTGGTTTGTCTGGTGTGTTGTGAGTAGATATTTTAACTGTTGTGTGTTGTTGTAGTGTGTTGTTTCTTAGTCATACAACATATATATATATATATATATATATATATATATATATATATATATATATATATATATATATATATATATATATATATATATATATATATATATATACAGTACTTTGCAAAAAAAAATGGCAGTCATATTGCTCAGCTAAATATGCTGAAATCTAATTAAATATGCATGTTCTGCCCCAAATTTGCACTCAATTTAAGTGAGCAAACACTACCAAAAGTAAAAAAAAAAATTAGCGGAGAGTAATGTCCCTTGATAATAGAGCAGACGACAATTTCTAATGCTAGTGGCAGAAAATGGATACAAAGTCAAAGTGTATGTTAATTTCACAGCTTTGGAATGAAGGAAATCAAACATGTTCCAACATTTCTAAAACCTTGAACATTCCTGAGCAGACTGTCTACAGAGTTGTGAGTAAATTAAAAACAGGTAATGGAATCGAGCGAAAAGAAGGTAGTGGGAGGCCACGAATTTTGGACACAAAGGACCATCGGCGTCTCTCCCAAATCATTCGGGTTGGGCCAATGAAGAGTGTAGAAAACATACAGCAGCGCATTATCGGGTTGGGAAGCCCAGATATATCTAATGCTACTGTCAACCGGGAGCTACACAGGATGAATTACACAAAAAAAGCGGGTAATTTCGTCACCATTGCTCACAGAGGCTCACAGAGACTCACAAACAGATGTGCTTGAACTGGTGCCACGAACACCAAAATATGTCATGGGACAATGTGATTTTTTCAGATGAATGTTCTGTTTGGTCTTATCCTGCCCAAATAAATATTTGGACGAAAGACTCTGTAACGCCTGTGTACCAGCGACCGAAACATACCTAGAAATTCCATCTTTGGGGAGGGGTGTCAGCAAGAGGCGCCACCCCACTGTGTGTTTTCACAGGAATTCTCACGAAAGAAAGGTATATCGACATACTAGAGGGACACCTTCTGCCATTTATGCAGGTCATGTACCCCGATGGGTGCACATTTCAACATGACAATGACCCAAAGCATACAGCTCATACCACCAAAGCATGGCTGCAAGAGAAGAATGTGATAGTGCTGAAGTGGCCCAGCAACAGTCCCGACCTAAACCCAATTGAAAACGTTTGGGCACTACTCAAGAATCATTTAAAAAGGAGTGGACTCAGAGACATTGAACAATTGAAGAAGGTAGCTGAAAAATACTGGGACAGTCTGACACACAATTACCTACAAACATTTGTGGGAAGTATGCCTCGCCGCATCCAGGCTTGCCTTGCTGGAGAAGGCAACACTATATTGTACTGAAACCACTGTTAATAGATAGAGGAGATACCAATCTTCCTCTGGACATACAGTTTTTATTATTATTTGCTTCTATGAGTGTGCTGCGTTGCGAAAATATGACTGCCATTTTTTTTTGCAAAGTACTGTATATATATATATATATATATATATATATATATATATATATATATATATATATATATATATATATATATATATATATATATATATATATATATATATATATATACATTTTACAACAGGTAGACAGCATGTATACAATATATACATATATACATACAATATTTATACAACTTAGATAACAAAGGCCAAAGTTTTTTAATTGTAATAAATATATTTAATTATCTCTTTTAAAAGAATACGAAATGTCAAGCTAAATCTCTAGTGTCAGACGCTTTGTAGCTCTTTGCCGTTTCGGTGGTGGTTGTAGATTAAAGACAGCATGCGGGTGATTGTCTATGGTTGGCGTTGCTGTAGGTAGACAAGGGTTGGTGTTAGGACACACCAACTCGGTTAATGGAATATTAGTTGATAACAACTGGAGTTGATGTGGTGGTCAAACGTGTTACTGTTACAAGTAGTAGGACAGGTATCTGTATTTGGTGACTGTAGTCAGTCAAATTCGGCGAGGATTTCGCCGCGTAAAGCCAACAGATGTTCAAATTCAGGGCGAGTCAACATAAGGCCGGTTTTGGTAGGAAACTTTAGATGTGATTCACCAAAGTATTTTTGCATGTGCAGTTAAGGCTGGTCTCGGTAAAAACTTACAGAAGCGGCCTTCAGCCCACCCTCCAATGGGTTAAGCATCTCATCACTTCTACGCGTATACACCCAGTTTGTGGGAATGGTGCCCGGGGTAGTCATCTTCAGTGAGTTGTGCTCGCGAGTGTCTGGGCGTTGGTCTCCCAAGTGTCTATTTATATGAAGGAAAACTAGTTTAATCTGGTTTCTGAAACCTGTCCAGGCATGTTGCGCGCTAAAATGGGGCTGATTCGTCGAAAAACTAATCGATCGTTGGCGTGTTGTCTAGACGAAAAAGACAGCAGGCCGCGTTGCATAGTACCAGGTAAGTAGGTTACTAAGGATGTTTTAGTACGTAGGTATTGATGGGAATATAGGGTAGTGAGAGGTGAAGGGATGTAATTATCGGGGGCAACTATTCTTGTGATGTAAAAATATGTCAGGGAGTTTCCGTTGTTGGGTGAATGTAATTACATATTGATACGGGTTCTGGTCCACGGGGTAGTTTTCTTTATTATTTATATTATATCATGAGTAATAAGCCTACTCACCCCAATGTCCATCTAGTGGTATGTAAGTGACCCCGCACACAGCCGTATTCTCCAACATAAAAAATACTGTCAAAGGCCAGGTTGGACAATTCCAAATAGACAGTTTTATTGAACACAACGAAGTTCTGTAGAGATATATGCCATATGCAGACTAGATTATGGCGGAATCTAGACACTCCTTTGTGTCACTGTACAGGCTGCAAGTGGAACAATGTCGACGACATTTTCAGCAATTTTTTAATAAATTTCAAACAAGTGCTTTTACAGCTAGTTATGAAACTCGATTGATCGGCGGCGCAAGACTTCGCGACGAAACCATTGATCGTATACTTTATAAAATTCCATCAGCATAGAGGTCTTTCTCGTAGCTATTTTTTTAATTCTCTGTCTTTATTAACTTCAGAGTTCACTTTCATTTTGTCCTTGATGGTTTTAATTTTGTCCTTAGTTTATGTGTCCTTTAGACCGGGGCTTTTGTTCCTTTCATTTTCTCTCCGTTTTGATGTTCCTGCCTTAGTATGTTTTTCTGTTGTTTTGCTCCAAGCTTTTTCCGCCCCTGACTGCAATCTGGTTAGCATTATGTTGGCCTTATTTGCTCTTATTGTGCTACAGATAGGTTGTTGTATACGAATTGTCTTTACTCTTTTTTTCAAAATAATATCTAATTCCTCTATCTTTATTTTATACCTATCACCGATGACTTACAATTAGTATTTATGCGCTATCTATGCCTAATGCTAAATTAACACAAGACAAGCTATTAATATTTTTTTTTAATATATAAATTTATAATTATGTTTAAATACCAACAGTTAAAAGCTGACTAGGCCTACTACTAAGCTGGTACATTTGAATTAAATTTAATTTTGTTCACGCGCGTGCTCACCCATGAAATCGCCTATATCGTCTCTCGTGACTTCGACATTTTTTAAAATGGTCGTCATTTAAGAAAAATGGTCTTTCAAGTTATCGGCGACGTGGATATTGCACTCGATGATGACAAAATACGGCTCACAGGTAGCAGAGACTAGAATCTGTTGTTCCGTTAGAGGATATCTAAATTTGAAGTAGCTCGGTTTTACACGGGTGAACGGCGTGCTCAGAAAACGATAGATTGTTCGATCTGCTTTCTTCAAGCCTTGCCACTCGCATTCCCACATTTCGACTACTGGAGCCTTAACCTCTTTAGATAGATACGCGGCAATTTCGTGCGTTTTTTCGTACAACTCTAGCATATGGTTTTTATTGACTGGATTAATGCCTCTACCACGGGTAAGCGACCAGTCTGGATGACCGTAAAACAAACAACCGTGAAATTGATACACGGTTCGCGATATATTTAATAAATGTAACTAAGTTTTTGTTCCAGTTATCAACGGTTATCTACTTTTTTGTCCAGCAATTGTCAAACTTTAGTGAAAACGTTTCTTCCAATCAGCAAAAGATGGTCCAAAAATTTTTACCGGTCCTAATCAAAGGTTCCAACCTGTAGGTAAATAGATCAGCTGTCAAAGACTTCTTTAAATATTTCTTTAAATATTTCTTGCAGTTTTCCAATCTTTTCATTAAATATTTGTTCATTAAATGTTTTTAATGTTGTCAGTACTTGACAATGCAAATAATTCTTGCAGCTGTCAAAATTTCTACCAGTTTTCAAATATTTCTTCAAACGTTTTGCCAGTTGTCAAATATTTCTTCACGTGTTTCTTCCACTCGTCAAATATTTCTCAAAACGTTTTTTCAAGTTGTAAAATATCTATACCAATGTTTCTTGCATGTGTCAAATATTTCCTGAAATTTTTATTACACTTGTCAAATATTTATGCAAATATTTGTTTCCAGTTGTTAATATTTCTTCAAATTTTTTCCCTCTTGTTAAATATTTCTTACAGTTGTCAAATATTTATGCAAATGTTTCTTCCACTCGTCAAATATTTCTCCAAATTTGTTTTCCACTTGTCAAATATTTATGCAAATATTTCTTCCACTTGTCAAATATTTATGCAAATATTTTTTTCCAGTTCTCAAATATTTCTTCAAATTTTTCTCGCTTGTCAAGTATTTCTTACAGTTGTCAAATATTTATGCAAATGTTTCTTTTAACTGCCAAATTCTTCTTCAAAATTTGTTTTTCACTTGTCAAATATTTCCTACAGTTGTCAAATATTTATGCAAATGTTTCTTGCATGTGTCAAATATTTATGCAAATGTTTCTTTCACTTGTCAAATATTTCTTCAAATTTGTTTTCCACTTGGTTAATAATTCTTACACTTGTCAAATATTTATGCAAATGTTTCTTTCACTTGTCAAATATCTCTTTAAATGTTTTTCCAGTGGTCAAATTTTTCTTCAAATGTTTTTCCATTTGTCAAATATTTCTTGAAACGTTTTTTTTCCGATTTCAAATTGTTCTTCAAAATAAAACTTGTGTCCAAACATTTTACCTGTTCAGTCAAGTGTGACTAAGTATTTGTTCCAGTTATCAAACGGTTATCTACTTTTTTTTTGTCCAGCAATTGTCAAACTTTAATGAAAACTTTTCTTCCAATCAGCAAAGATGGCCCCAATATTTTCTCCCAGTCCTGCTCAAATGTTCCAACCTGTATGTAAATATTTATTAACCTGTTTATAATTTTTTTAAATTTTTACTGGGGCCAAATAGTTCTTTGATTCTTTCTTGCATGTGTCAAATGTTTCTTACAGTTGTCAAATATTTCAAACAGTTGTCAAATATATCTTACAGTTGTCAAATATTTCTTACAGTTGTCAAATATTTCGTCAAATGTTTTTCCAGTTGTCAAATTTGTCTTTAAATGTTTTTTTTCCCAGGTGTCAAACATTTCTTCATATGGTTCTTACAGGTGTCAAATTTGTCTTTAAATGTTTTTTCCAATTGTCAAATATTTCTTCAAATAATTCTTCAGTTGGTTCTTGTAATTGTAAAGATTTCATTAAATAATTCTTACCTTTTCTCAAATATTTCTTCACATTGTTCTTGCAGTTGTCAAATATTTTTTTTAAATATTTATCCAACTCATTCTTGCAGTTGCCAACTATTTCTTCAAATATTTATTGCACTTATAAAAAAGTTCTTTAAAATATTTCTTCTCATTACCAAACATTCCTTCGAATGTTTCTTGCAGTTGCCAAATATTTCTTCAAATATTTCTTCAAATAGTTCTTGCAGTTGTCACATATTCCATCAAATGACTAAGCCGGTTGCCAATATTTCCCAATTACTGTGATCTCTAATCGAGTGTTTTCAGTTTGTTCTGCATCTGATTACGGTTATGGTACAGAAGAGCCAAGTCCTCGGCAAAATCCAGATCATCCAACTTTTCTTCTATATAGCAGTGAGAAATATGTAAAAATGGAAGAAATACTTGACAAAAATATGTGGCAGCTATAAGGAATATTTAAAGAAATGTTTGACAATTGGAAGACATTCTTGACAGCTGGAAGAATTGTTTGCAGTACTTGAATTACTTACTTACTTAGTCGTTCCCCTTCTACCGTGAGGAGTAGAAGTTTGGAAGAGAAAGCGCCAGACTATCCTATCGGATGTCTTCCTCCTGGCCTGGTTCCATTCTAGTCCTCGGTCCTTCAAAGATTGTCTAATGTTGTCATCCCAGCGGAATCTGGGTTGTCCGAGGGGTCTGGATCCTTGGCTCTTTGTTTCCCATGCTTGTCGTGGTAGCCGATCTTCTCCCATTCTGCAGACATGGCCAAACTATCTTAGTTGGGACTGTTCTACTTGGGTCTGCAGGGGGTGGGATTTAAGGCCTTGACGTATCGTCTGGTTGCGTACCATGTCTCTTCTTGATACTTCAACCACCTTCCTCAGATACCTCATTTCTGAGGTTTGGATCTGGCTTTTGTGGGTTGTAGTCATTGCCCATGACTCGCATCTATATGTCAAGACTGGGACATCTGTGGAGCGGTATACAGCCATCTTCGTTTTCTTACCAACCTCTCTCTTGCTGAGGAATCCTCGATTTATGGCCTGAAAAAAGCTCCCAGCTGCTGCTTTTCGAGTGGCCAACCGTTCTTTGATGCCTCCCTTTCGGTCAATAATAGCTCCGAGGTATTTAAAGTGGTCGACCTGCTCCAAGTCCGGTTCTCCCAGCTTAATCTGATGTCTTCTTTCTTCTCGTGATATCACCATGGATTTTGTTTTAGAGCTGCTTATGACCATCCCTCTCTTTTCCAGCTCTTCCTTCCAGACTTGCAGGTTGAATTGAAAATGTGCCTCTGATTTAGCAATCAGTGCAACATTATCAGCAAATGCCAGCTCCGAAATACAGACCTGTTTCATCTTCCAGTACCCCACTGAATACAGTACTTGACAACAGGAAAAAGTATTTAATGACTAGTTTGGAATACTACAAGAAATATTTAAAGAAATATTTAAAGAAATATTTGCCAACTAGAAGAAATACTGGCAACCGGTTTAGTTATGTGATGGAATGTGTGACAACTGCAAGAACTATTTGAAGAAATATTTGAAGAAATATTTAGCAACTGCAAGAAACATTCGAAGAAATGTTTGGTAGTGAGAAGAAATATTTTAAAGAACTTTTTTATAAGTGCAAGAAATATTTGAAGAAATATTTGCAACTGCAAGAATGAGTTGGATAAATATTTTAAAAAAATATTTGACTGCCGCAAGAACCATGTGAAGAAAAATTTGACAAAGGTAAGAATTATTTAATGAAATCTTTACAATTAAGGAGCCGCGGTAGCATAGTGGTTAGTGCACTGGCTTAGTAGTGCAGTGGTCTATGGTTCGATCCCCACATCG
Organism: Oreohelix idahoensis; assembly: GCA_024509875.1. NCBI lineage: Eukaryota > Metazoa > Mollusca > Gastropoda > Stylommatophora > Oreohelicidae > Oreohelix > Oreohelix idahoensis. The sequence goes on from JAMPIV010015669.1 coordinate 107,237, forward strand.
AAGCCTGAATAATTTATGCCACAAACGGCTCCTAGGTTGACCCAGCCCCAAATGAGTACCAGAGCATCTCTGGGAAGGTTAAGGCGGCCGGCGTGATGCTGACCACATCACTCCTAGTGTGCCGACGGTCAAGATAATATTAGCCTAACACCATATTCCCAATTATTCTCAATGGGCGTGTAACTGGTTCCTTTACCTTTTCTTACAATTACAAGAAACAACTGAAGAAATATTTGAAGAAATATTTGATAATTGGAAAAAACATTTGAAGAAAAATTTAACACCTGTAAGAACCATGTTAAGAAATATTTGACACCTGGCAAAAAACATTTGAAGAAAAATTTGACAACTGGAAAAACATTTGAAGAAATATTTGACAACTGTAAGAAATATTTGACAACTGTAAGACATATTTGACAACTGTTAGAAATGTGGCAGGGCAGTTACTTGTGCGCAGGTCACGGCATCAATTAGTATCGTGTGTGTCTTTCAGCTGATCGGGTCAGTTCAGTTAATGGTTGAGCGCAGGTAAATATTTTGAAGTGCACTAACTCTTGTACGTTTCTTGGTTCAAGTCGTTAAGGTCTGTCCGCCTGAGATGGAAATTCTTGACCTTATTTTATTCTTCCTTTCCAGTATTCTTTCGTACCCTTTTTATGTTTAGTGAAAAGCAATCTCGTATAATGGTTTTGTCAAAGTATCCAACCGTAGTATTCCAAAGAAAACTCAGCAATGTAGAAAAATAAAAATATTTTTTATTAACGTGATTTGGAACAGCAATGTCATTGGCACAATAGTGAAATACTTATGTCTTTCTTGCACAAAGTAGTGGGTATCCAAAAATAAAAATGTAAATCCACAGGAATAATATATCCAATAGAGTAAAATACAAACTTGTCTACTTAAAATACTTGTCTAACCTGAACAAAACTTGTCAAGTTAAAAACCCCTTGTCTTGATAATCTCAAAGACGAAGTTCTGTAAAAATCCTCTCGCTTAACGAATCCTAAATTCTGTACATGTTCTGTCAATCGCCAACGTCTCTTCTTTATATACAGCCCACTCTTTTTCCCGCCAATTTTCACACGATGCTTTATTTTTCACACGGTACCAAATATCTACATTTGCACACGCTTCGTTAGCGTTTCGACTTTTTTCTCACGACTCTTACTCTAGCAACGGAAAAAACACAGATTAGCAACTTCTCCCAAAACTTTCCATTCAATAAACATGCATTTACTGTTTTGTTGTACTGGGACAGCTTCTCTCGAAGCCGTGAACTTTTCATGATACTGTATTTTGTGCACAAATGTCTTAACTGCTTTTAACGTTGTTACTTCTCATTTTATGTGGTTTTTAACACGTATTCATTATAGTGTATGCCAAACGGTCACACAAGTCTCGGGGCCACAAAAATATATCCCATGTCGAGACATTTTCGTTCTATCAACTAAAAATATCAAGTATCTAACATACATACTGGAGCAAAATATGAAATTGGGGCATATATTTATGAGTCAATTGGTAATGGACAATGGTTGAGAAAAATTTATGTTACTTGTTTAAGTCATTGACTGGGGGCATATACTTATGAGCTAAATGAGAAAAAAAAATTACAAGGTCTCAGTATACACGTGAGCCAAAAAAAATTAAAAAAAAATTTAAAAAAAAATTTTCAAGATGTCAGTATACATGTGAACCCAAAATTTTTTTTTTCAAGATTTCAGTATACCTGTAAGCTAACTTAAAAATGTATTACAAGATCTCAGTATACATGTGAGCCGACAAAAAATGAAAAAAATATTATTTCGTAAAACGAGGGACCTAGTAGATTTATATTGCGTAAAACGTGGGACACATTCATGTTGTTTATACACTATGTCAATAAACAGTATGGGATATGGATAGCAATGTGCAATACGCAATGGAAATTATTCATGTATTAATACAATACTTATGTAATCTTTACTTAACACGCTAGTAATTATACATAAAAACATGGAGTTATGATAGTAAATATACATAGGTCTCTCCGGGACAGTGCTATTGCACTCGGACAAAAAAAATGGAACCGTTGAGAGTAGCCTAGCTAGAGCAGTTTGGCCATCTCTAAGGCCATCTCTAATATAGCTTCTCTCCTAGACTTCTTCTCAGTGTCTACAGCAGTGATGGTTGATGTAGTGTTACAGGTAGGGTGTTGCGAAGTTGATGCACTGTGCTGTGCGATGTTCTGTCGCTTAGTTGAACGTTTCCTGTACAGAGCGTCTGTCGTAGACAATCTTCTATCGTGTTTCTTCTCAGTGTCTACAGCAGTGACGTTTGATGTAGTGTAACAGGTCGGGTGTTGCGAAGTTTACGCACTGTGCTGTGCGATGTTCTTTGGTTTAGTTCGCCGTTTCGTGTACAGCTTTGCACGTACATGCTCCTGCGGAAGGCGTATAAACTTTGTCTGTGGTAGCGATTCGTTTGAAGTAGATGCGTAGGGTCGTTTCGAGGCGAACCGAATGGTTGTGTCCATATTATCGTCGGTATGCTCGTTATCATCATCGTTATCACTTTGGTGTTTTTCAGTATCAAGGTCTGACTCATCTCGTTGTGTGGAAGTAGGAACGGGAGCATTTCGTTTCGTTAATGAGGCAGGTGATAACTCTGTATCGGAAGGTTGTGGTGTATCTACAGGTATATGGGTGTCGGCATCTTGTAGAGTTTGTTGTTGTTTTTCTGCATTTAAAGATGTGTTGCTATCTTTGACTTTTACTGGTGTTTTTGTAATTTGTTTCACTAGTGTAACGACTTCCGGGTCTTTCATTTGTTCCTGTAGGATGTCGATGTTGTCTGTTCGATCTTCTGTATATTTGCGTTGTGGTTGGAGAAGGTTGTGCATAAAAAATACCGGCTGTACATACATTTTCCAACCTTTCTCGGTTGTAAACTGACACTTTCCACGGTTGATGTTAGTTATGTGCAGTGTCATTACTTTCTTGATTTGACTAACAAAATTTCTTACAGCTATCCGTTGATGTCTTCTATGTAAACTACTCCAATCTGCTCGTGTTTGGACAGTGTCTCTTTCCCATTTAAATTTGTGCTGGATATTTATTAAGTGTTGTTGTTGGTGCTGTTGCTGGATATTAATCAAGTGTTGTTGCTGGTTAAGCCGCTGTTAAAACGCTAGTGGATTCATGATAGTGATTAATAGTGATTAGGCCTGTCTGCTATCACTAAATGAATGTGGCTGTTTGCTCGCTAAAATGAGTATGTTTCACAAACGAAAAGGGCTGGTCGCTGCGTAAATGTTTATAGTATGCTTTCACTAACGAAAAGGGCTGGTCACGGCGCCAATTAGTTTTATGTGTGGCAGTGCAGTTACTTATGCGCAGGTCACGGCATCAATTAGTATCGTTTGTGTCCGTCAGCTGATCGGGTCAGTTCAATTAATGGTTGAGAGCAGGTAAATATTTTGAAGTGTGCTAACTCTTGTACGTTTCTTGGTTCAAGTCGTTACAGGCCTGTCCACATGAGAAGGAAATTCTTGACCTTATTTTATTCTTCCTTCCCAGTATTCGTTCGTACCCTTTTTATGTTTAGTGAAAAGCAATCTCGTATAATGGTTTTGTCAAAGTATCCAACTGTAGTATTCCATAGATAACTCAGCAATGTAGAAAAAAAATATAGTTTATTAACGTAATTTGGAACAACAATGTCATTGGCACAATAGTGAAGTACTTATGTCTCTCTTGCACAAAGTAGTGGGTATCCAAAAATGAAAATGTAAATCCACAGGAATAATATATCCAATAGAGTAAAATACAAACTTGTCTACTTAAAAATACTTGTCTAACCTGAACAAAACTTGTCAAGTTAAAAACAACTTGTCTTGATAATCTCAAAGACGAAGTTCTGTAAAAATCCTCTCGCCTAACGAATCCTAAAATCTGTACAAGCCCTGTCAATCGCCTATGTCTCTTCTTTATATACAGCCCACTCTTTTTTCCCGCCAATTTTCACACGATGCTTTATTTTTTTACACGGTATCAAACATATACATTTGCACACGCTTCCTCAACTTTTCGACTTTTTTCACACGACTCTCACTCTAGCAACGGAAATAACAGATTAGCAACTTCTCCCAAAACTTTCCATTCAATAAACATGCATTTACTATTTTGTTGTTCTGGGACAGCTTCTCTCGAAGCCGTGAACTTTTCATGAAATGGTATTTTGTGCACAAATGTCTTAACTGCTTTTAACGTTGTTATTTCTCATTTTATGTGGTTTTTAACACGTATTAATTGTAGTGTATGCCAAGCGGTCACAGAACTATTTGACAACTGTAAGAAACATTTGACAAATGAAAAAAAGAATCAAAGATATATTTGGCCCCTGTAAAAAAAAAAAGTCGGCGTCTGTGGCCTAATGGATATGAACGCAGTTTCATAATCCAGATATACCAGGTTCGAAATCTGCTGCATGCGGTTTGGTAGCAGATCGCTTTTTGTGGATTTTTAACAATTATATAAGCGCCGTACCGTTCAGAAAGCAATGGCAAACTACTGAATGAAAAAAATTGCCTAGAAAAATCACAAACAGCCAATAAAATCTGGGGTTGATTGCCACGTCCTGTAAAGGATAAGCAACTAACTTTAAAAATAAAAAAATTATAAACAGGTTAATAAATATTTACCTACAGGTTGGAACATTTGAGCAGGAATGGGAGAAAATGTTGGGGCCATCTTTGCTTATTGGAAGAAAAGTTTTCATTAAAATGTGACAATTGCTGGACACCAAAAAGTAGATAACAGTTTGATAACTGGAACAAATACTTAGTCACACTTGACCGAACAGGTAAAAAGTTTGGACACAAGTTTTATTGTGAAGAAAAAATGTTTCAAGAAATATATGACAAATGGAAAAAACATTTGAAGAAAAATTTGACCACTGGAAAAACATTTGAAGAGATATTTGAAAAGTGGAAGAAACATTTGCATAAATATTTGAAAACTGTAAGAAATAATTACCAGGTGGAAAAAAATTTGAAAAGAATATTTGACAAGTGGAAGAAACATTTGCATAAATATTTGACAACTGTAAGAAATATTTGCTAAGTTAAAAAAAATTTAAAGAAATATTTGACAAGTGGAAGTAATATTTACATTAAATATTTGACACATGCAAAAAACAAATGCATAAATATTTGACAACTGCAAGAAATATTTGACAAGTGGAACAACAATTTGAAGAAATATTTGTCAATTGGAAGAAACATTTGCATAAATATTTGACAAGTGGAAAAAAAAATTTGAAGAAATATTTGACAATTAATAGAAACATTTGCATAAATATTTGACAACTGTAAGAAATATTTGACAAGCGGGAAAAAATTTGAAGAAATATTTGACAACTGAAAACAAAATATTTGCATAAATATTTGACAAATTGAAGAAACATTTGCATAAATATTTGACAAGTTAAAAAAAAAAACTTGAAGAAATATTTGACAAGTGGAAGAAACATTTGCATAAATATTTGACAACTGTAAGAAATATTTGACAAGAGGGAAAAAATTTGAAGAAATATTTGACATCTGGAAACAAATATGTGCATAAATATTTGACAAGTGGAAAAAAAATTGAAGAAATATTTGACACATGCAAGAATTTTGTGTATAGATATTTTACAACTTGAAAAAACGTTTGAAGAAATATTTGACAAGTGGAAGAAACACGTGAAAAAATATTTGACAACTGGCAAAACGTTTGAAGAAATATTTGACAACTGGAAGAAACTTTTGACAGCTGCAAGAATTATTTGCATTGTCAAGTACTGACAACAGGAAAAATATTTAATGAACAAATATTTAATGAAAAGTTTGGAAAACTGCAAGAAATATTTAAAGAAATATTTTAAAAAGTCTTTGACAGCTGATCTTTTTACCTACAGGTTGGACCCTTTGATTAGAACTGGTAAAATTGTTGGGACCATCTTTGCTGATTGGAAGAAATGTTTTCTATAATTTGACAATTGCTGGACAAAAAAAAGTAGATAACCGTTTGATAACTGGAGCAAATACTTAGTTACATTTATTAAATATATCGCGAACCGTGTATCACTTTCACGGTTGTTTGTTTTACGGTCATCCAAACTGGTTGCTTACCTGTGATAGAGACATTAATCCAGTCAATAAAAACCAGATGCCAGAGTCGTTCGAAAAAACGCGCGAAATTCGCGCGTATCTATCTAAAGAGGTTAAGGTTCTGTAAAGGTCGGTTCTGTGGCCACCATGAATGTAACAGTGTGTTTTGCCCTCCATAAGTGTAACAGGCTGTTGCTCGATTGGTAGTGTTGCAGATCTCACTGGCCTTAGTAGTGTTGTGTAGAAGTGTAGATGTTGCTGGAGTGAGTGAACACAGTTCATCAACAAGGTGGGAGCTGCTTTACAGTATTTCTTGTAACTCATACGCCACACATGCTATCATAAATATTATAGGCCCTGGTTGGCCGCCATAATGTTGACACTCATGTCTTGTCTTCAAAGCGTTGTAGTGTTATAGCAATGGTGCGTGATTAGATATCAAAGAGTGCGAATGGGTGTGTAAAGGTTCGTGGAAGACAGTCATCTACTGGACAGCACACGCTTGCACCACAACGTAGAAAGTCATGGAGCTTGGTAACACCTCTGACGTTGTCAAGACTTTAATACAGTACGACTACAAGGGACGCCGACATCAATATAAATAGTCATTTAACAAAACTTAGGACATCTTAAACATGACAACAGTTCAGTATAGTTTGCATCGACAGTTCATCAGTAAGCTGTGCATGTATGACGCTGACCTCAATCTATCCCTCGTTCTACAGCTACAGCAAAAATACCCCGCATCGCAAGCGGGTCTTCAAATATGTGAGCTTAGTTCCGCTCTACTCTGACACCAGCAAGTCAGATACATTTTCTAGTATACTGCAGGCCGCGAAATATGGCAGGCCCCTAAATACAGTGTCCTCTATGATTCCTTGAACTAAACAAGGTATGTCAGCATAATTCGTGAGCTCAAACTCTAGTATCAATATACTCTTTCCCGTCCAGGAAAAAGTCACTAAGCTGGTAACAAATGTTATTCACGATTCTAGCAATAGAGAAAATGATTTGAAGGATAATTTACCTTGACATCTCTTCAAAATAAACACCAAAAAACTCACTTGCCGCCTAGGCGCTTAGAATACAATATGGGGAAACAATCTTTAGACTTCTTGTCAGACACAGAGGACTTTCCTTCCCCAGGCATAAAGCCAGATCTGAGACGCCAACACGTCTTGACCGTTTGAAAATCACAGCTCGTATCCTTAACAAAATGTCTTTCTTAACGCGCCACAAAACTCGCGCATGCGTCGTGAGACGCAAGACCCCTGAGCTAGACTCAGGTTGGCGATCTGAAAACATTCTAGGAAAAGCTGACCATTCAAGCCATATATGGTCAGGTAACAAGACATCGGTTCTAAAATTAGACCGCTTGGACAAAACAAGTGGGATAACAACCCCTGTTGACTTAAACCCAAGTAAAAAATGAGTAACTCCCCTTTGATCAAGAATCTAACACATAATGTCTCCAAACTTAACAGGTACATTTAATAAAACTATAAACTCAGCGAAACTGTCCGCAACAGTTTACCGCACTCCCCGGGAAAAAAAATGAAACTTTTTTTTCAAATACATCCTAGAGCAAGATACAACAGGCTCATAACGCACGAATGATGCGCAGACGAAAAGTATCACAAATAAATATGACGTCTATTTGTGAGGCTAACTCGACGCATGGAGCGTCAAGTGAGAATAAATCTCAGAACATTAGAGAAAGCATTTCTCTAAGTATATACCTATTCAGGGAGGTGCCACCAACGTACACTACAGTGCTGGCAATGATATAATGCAAGCAAAAGTTAAATACATATAATTTTATCCCATCAAGTACCTTATCTCCATGTTTAGCAATTACAAAAAATCATAAAAACAAACTAGCGGTGTCATTATCTTAATGTACCGCAGTATAGTGATACAATCACTTTAACAACAAACGGTTACATCGTTTTAAAATGTAATATATGCTTTAATACAATGTTATATACTATATTAACTATGTAGATGATCAATAAAGTCCAAGATCATAGTCTAAGCGGGCTCATCTATAGTGTCGTAAGTATGGACATCATAATACGTCATGGTTGGCAAAATGTAAAGATTCTCCCAGAACATCAACTATTTGATGAGAAAATACAATTAACAAAATTCTGTTCGATAACCGTTAGATTTTCTAATATACAGTAATCAAACATACATTCTTAACCATTAACTGTGGCCGTGCGAACTTTCGGCCCTTATATTGCGATAACTCAACCTTCTTCCGTTATACCAGAGATGGTAACAGAGAAAGAAATCACTTAATTTACAATTCTAAAGTGAAACAAATGTGCTAATATATATTGTTATAGTAAAGAACTGTCATAAGTCTAGATGTGTATCAGGAAATCTAGGACACAAGGGTTAAGTGGGGTCATGTGGGCATGTAGATAATATATATGTCATCACATTATACGAACCACGGATAGCTCGTACCGTGAAATGAAAAGGTTGAAGAGCAATGGCATGTCGAGTGGATCTCGAGCTCTTCAAGTTCTTACTCTGAATAGCTGTAAGAGCTTTTTGGTCGGTTTCCATAATGAAATGCGCGCCAAGAAGGAATCTTTGTAGCTTAAGAATTGACCGGACCATAGCCAACAATTCTCGGTCTAGAACCGAGTAATTCCTTTCTGCTGCATTCAGTTTCCTAGAGATATACATTACAGGATTCAGAGTTTCTGAATATTCCTGCATTAGTGCCGCCCGATCCCAGTGGATGAGGCATCACTACGAAGAACAAAGGTCTTATCAGTAGTAGGTAGCCTTAAGATAGGCGGAGATGAGAATACATTTTTAATCTGATCCAATAAAGACTGGCATTCTTGGGACCAGCGCACCATATTAGAAGACCCTTTCTTTAATAGGGTTGAAAGAGTTGCCATAATAGAAGACAGATTCGGAATAATTCTTCCGTAAAATTGTATTAAACGTAAGAGACTATGTACTTGCTTTTTCGTCTTAGGAATAGAAATGTTTAGTATCTTAGAAGTGTTGTGGTCCTCTGTCTTCAAGAGACCATGACCAACACGGTGACCCAGGAAAGAAATTCACTAAATACTACATAAGTTTTAGAGGGTTTTGCAGTCAAATTATGCTCGCGTAGTGTAGAAAGTAATTCATATAAACCCAAATAGTGATCTTCCTAAAAATCACTGAAAAGACAGATATCGTCCAAGTATGCAATGACATCTGAACGATATGAGAGAATTCGACGCATCATGCGTACGAAAGTAGCTGGGGCGTTCATAAGGCCGAAAGGCATGAAATTCCATTGAAACAAACCCCTAGATGTTGAGAAAGCAGTAAGAGGTTTGGCGCGTTCAGTTAGAGGAACTTGCCAATAACCTTTTGACAAGTCGAGTTTGGTAAAGAATCGAGAATTAGAAAGTCTAATAAGTAGATCTTCTAATACATGCATAGGTTCAGGATCGAACTTCGTAACTTGGTTTAATTTGCGATAATCGACGCAAAGGCGTATGTTATTGTCTTTCTTTCGAACAATAACCATGGGCGAAGAGTATGCTGAAGTGGATGGTTCAATTATTTTCAATTGTATCATTTCATCCAATTCTTTCTCGACCTGTGTCTGAAAATGAATAGGGATTGGGTAAGGTCTGACCTTGATAGGATTATGGTCAGTAAGTATTATGTCACGTTCAATGACATGTATGTGTCCAGGAATGTCGGTAAGGACATCCTGAAATGTTTGTAACATAGATAAGACTTGTCGCTGTTCCTCAGTAGATAAATTAGGAGAAACAGTAACGTTTTTCCATGATTCCGTAGAGTGAAGTGGAATCACTGGAAGAGGAAGATTAAAATCTGAGAAAATAGTTTCCTCATCCTGTATAACCGACAGGGATGAATAATGACCATGTGGGACTGGAGAATCGTCCGTCGCCTGGAAAATAGGCTGCGAATAGTCTGGTTGTTCATGAAATTCCATGAGCATGTTTATATGAAAGGTTTTATGCTTTCCGTCCATATCGACAACATAGTCGACATCGGAAATTCTTGAGACTATTGTATAGGGACCTTTCCATGCAATAAGAAGTCTGTTCTCTCTACAAGGGAGAAAAACAAGTGCTTTGTCGCCAGGACAAAGTTGTCGTAGGCATCTATTCTTATGTGCAAATTGTCTTGCCTTTTCTTTAGCAAATTTGGATGAAGAAGATGCTAATTTGCATGCTTCGATAATCTTCTGCCTGAGAGCAATAACATACTCATATGAAGATAGTCTGTCATCGTTAATATTATCAGCAATTATAAGATCGTGAAGGAAAGACATAGGACCGCGCGGTCGCGCGCCAAAGACAAGTTCAAAAGGAGAAAACCCTGTATGTTCGTTGGAGACATCTGCATATGCAAAGAGAGCCGCGGGTAAAACTTTGTCCCAATCCTGAGGATGATCCTCAGTTATCTTCCCAAGTAAATTCTTGAGTGTTCTATTAAAACGATCAACTAACCCATTAGACACTGGGTGATAAATACTACTCAGAGACCTTTTAATATGCAGAGTAGACATTACTTGCGACATAGTGTCTGATATTAGTTGGGTGCCATGGTCTGACAATATTTCTCTGGGAAATCTCAGACGAGAAAATATCAGCCAAAGAGCGTCTGCGATATCGGCAGTGGAGATGCTCTTAAGAGGTATAGCCTCTGGCCAACGTGTGCACATGTCAAGACATGTTAGGATAAATTGATGTCCTCTGGCCGACTTAATCCTAAAAGGTCCAATAATATCTATTTCCATTTTCTGAAACGGCCGAATAGGAATGTCCGCAGCCTGGATAGCTGCTGCATGTCGTGGACCTCTCGATTTGACCTCTTGACATATTTTGCAAGATCGACAATAAATGCGTATGTCTTTACTCACAAATGGCCAAAAGAAAGCCGCAAGAACTCTCGACTTAGTACGGGAAAAACCCATATGTCCAGCACACTGAGAGTCGTGAGCATATTGCAGAATTTGGACTCTCATACTCTTGGGCACAAGAATTTGTGAATGCGTAGACCTAGTCGAGTTTTGTACCATACGCACTAGTACACCATTCTTCATTGTAATCCAAGATTTGCGATTTGTGGTCTGATTTGGATCAACCTTTATAGCAAGAAGGAAGAATTTTTTTAAAGAAGGAACAACTTCTTGCAGTTTTATAAAATGGTCACGCGAAATCACCAAGTGATCATCATGGCTATGCACTTCATTACTTTCAGTCGATGAAGTCTGAGGCATATTAAGAGCTTGTGCTCTTGTGACCACTGCATTGGCAGCTTGGATATTTTGTTCTTCCCAAGCAGCAATCTGCTGCGGGGTGCATTCCTTAACTCCGTGAATACGACCGATGATAAGATCCGCAATGGGATTAGGTAGAAGACACGCGTGGACATCTCCCGTGAAGAAGGGAGTAGCAATGTGAATGATAGCAGTTGGATACTTTTCCAGAGTGCCACCAAATGTCACACATTTGACCACCTTTCCCGTCGCACAGGAAGGATCTATGAGAGATTGCTTAACTCCGATATTAGTGCATCCAGAATAAAAAAGGACTGAGACTGGATTATTATTCACTAGACCTTTAAGTAAGATAAGATATCCTCTCCCGTAATGCTCAACTGCAGCAGAAAGAGCCGGAAGAGGGTGACCACAACTTAAGGTAGTTACAGTAGTCGGTTCGAACAATGTAGTGCATTGGGGCATTGAGATGCTCTCCCAAAATCGAAAGCAAAACAACTGATAGCATTTGATTTTTTATTATCATTCACTTGATTACAGGCTCCCTGAGACTCTTGCTGTACAGAGTTTGCCTGGTGATATGATCTTTATTTGCTGTGTTGAGATCTACTGCGATTATTATTTCCTCTGAAATTGTCATTGTTTGCTCTAGTGTAACCATTGTTCTGGTTTGAATCCCAGATTCCATAGTCACTATTGTCATTTTCCCAATGACAAGAATATTTATTAGTTTGGCTTTGTTGTCTTCGTGAAGAATGGCTTGGATAGTTTCTATTGTGACTACCCCTATGAAAATTTATATAATTGTTGGACCCAAAATAACGGGGACTGTCAGATCGCCTCCAGTTCTTCGAAGAAGAACCATTATGTGATGGATTGCTTTGATTCTGAGCATAATTACGATTACTCTTCCTATTAAAGTTGTTTTGAGCACCTTGAAATTTACGAAGTAAGTTAGGGTCATGTGGTGCTGCAGAAGCAACTTGCAAACCTTCCTTAACTTTAGAATTGCTAACAGTTACATGAGGGTGCGCAGTGACATACTGGCAACAATGTTCTTCCATATCTTTTATGTTCTTAGGTTTACGCTCATGTAGAAAGGCAAGAAAAGACTCATTGACGGATGACATAACTTTGTCTCGAAGTAATAAGTCCATAAGGGCTTCATATGTATGTTCTGTTTTAGACAGCTCAATCCATCGTGTGAACGTAAGACGTATTTTTGAGATGAATTCTGAGAATTCTACTCCAGTTTCTGGTAGCATAGTCTTGAAGCGAAGACGATAACCGTCTTCGTTAAGTTGATATTTCTTTAATAAGGCCGCTCTGACAACATCATAATTATTCTTGTCAGTCTCATCTACCATGCTTAACATATTAAGAGCTTCACCTTTAAGTATCTCCGACACCTGATTAACATATTGTGACTTATATACTTTATGAGTTTGACATGACCGTTCAAATTTGTCCAGATAGAACTTTATATCGTCACTGGAAGAATTGAAAGCAGGTAGCTTGACCTTATAAGTAGTAGCATTTATCTTATTAGAAGTTGGCTGATTATGTGTATCATTAGCATTACCCATATTCATCAACTTCAATTTTTCTAACTCCAAAGCTAAGAGTTTTTCTTGGTGTTCCATTTTTGCTTTTTCCTTTCTCTCTTCAGCTTCTCTTTCTAATTTTGTATTTTCATTCTCCATTTGTAGCTGGATATTTTTCTCCTCAGCTTCTCTTTCTAACCTGTTATTTTCAGCCTCTTTTTCTAATCTTTTACTTTCAGCCTCCATTTCTAATCTTTTATTTTCAGGTTACATTCATGGTGGCCACAGAACCGACCTTTACATTATGGTGGCCAATGTGGGGAAACAATCTTTAGACATCTTGTCACACACAGAGGACTTTCCTTCCCCAGGCATAAAGTCAGATCAAAGACGCCAACACGTCTTGACCGTTTGAAAATCACAGCTCGTCTCCTTAACAAAATGTCTTTCTTAACGCGCCACAAAACTCGCGCATGCGTCGTGAGACGCAAGACCAATGAGCTAGACTCAGGTGGGCGATCTGAAAACATTCTAGGAAAAGCTGACCATTCAAGTCCGCAACAGTTTATAGTAGTCGAAATGTGGGAATGCGAGTGGCAAAGCTTGAAGAAAACCGATCGAACAATCGATCGTTTTCTGAGCACGCCGTTCACCCGTGTAAAACCCAGCTATGGCAAATTTAGGTAACAAGACATCGGTTCTAAAATTAGACCGCTTGGAAATAACAAGTGGGATAACAACCTCTGTTGACTTCAACCCAAGTAAAAAAATGAGTAACTCCCCTTTGATCAAGAATCTAACACATAATGTCTCCAAACTTAACATGTACATTTAACAAACTATAAACTCAGCGAAACTGTCCGCAACAGTTTCCAGTAGTCGAAATGTGGGAATGCGAGTGGCAAAGCTTGAAGAAAACCGATCGAACAATCGATCGTTTTCTGAGCACGCCGTTCACCCGTGTAAAACCCAGCTATTGCAAATTTAGATATCCTCTAACGGAACAACAGATTCTAGCCTCTGTTATCGATGAGCCGTGTTTTGACATCATCGAGTGCGATATGCACGTCGCCGATAACTTGAAAGACCATTTTTCTTAAATGACGACCATTTTAAAAAATGTCGACGTCACGAGAGACGATATAGTCGATTTCATGAGTAAACACGCGCGTTAACATAATTAAATTTAATTCAAATGTACTAGCTTAGTAGTAGGCCTAGTCAGCTTTTAACTGTTGGTATCTAAACATAATTTCAAATTTATATATAAAAAAAAAATATTAATAGCTTGTCTTGTGTTAATTTAGCATTAGGCATAGATAGCGCATAAATACTATTTGTAAGTCATCGGTGATAGGTATAAAATAAAGATAAAGGAATTAGACATTATTTTGAAAAAAAGAGTAAAGACAACTCGTATACAACAACCTATTTGTAGCACAATAAGAGCAAATAAGGCCAACATAATGCTAACCAGATTGCAGTCAGGGGCGGAAAAAGCTTGGAGCAAAACAACAGAAAAACATACTAAGGAAGGAACATCAAAACGGACAGAAAGTGAAAGGAACAAAAGCCCCGGTCTAAAGGACACATAAATTAAGGACAAAATTAAAACCATCAAGGACAAAATGAAAGTGAACTCTGAAGTAAATAAAGACAGGGAATCAAAAAAAAAAAAAAAGCAACGAGAGAGACCTCTATGCTAATGGAATTTTATGAAGTATACGATCAATGGTTTCGTCGCGAGGTCTTGCGCCGCCGATCGATCGATTTTCATAACTAGCTGTTAAAGCACGTGTTTGAACTTTATTTAAAAAGTCCTGAAAATAACGTCGACATTGTTCCAGTTGCAGCCTGTACAGTGACACTAAGGAGTGTCTAGTTGCCACCATAATCTAGTCTGCATATGGCATAAATCTCTACGGAACCTCGTTGTGTTCAATAAAACTGTCTATTTGGAATTGTCAAACCTGGCCTGTGACAGTATTTTTTATGTTGGAGAATACGGCTGTGTGCGGGGTCACTTACATACCACTAGATGGATATTGGGGTTAGTATGCTTATTACTCATGATATAATATAAATAATAAAGAAAACTACCCCGTGGACCAGAACCCGTATCAATATGTAATTACATTCACCCAACAACGGAAATTCCCTGTCATATTTTTACATCACAAGAATAGTTGCCCCCAATAATTACATCCCTTCACCTCTCACTACCCTATATTCCCATCAATACCTACGTACTAAAACATCCTTAGTAACCTACTTACCTGGTACTATGCAACGCGGTCTGCTGTCTTTTT